>JAXCGZ010006672.1:0-30809 GCA_037179515.1 Halocaridina rubra
AAGATGAAGGAAAAGCAGAAGTTCAGGTACAAAACTGAGATAAGGATATGCTACAAAATAGGAAAATAGGAAAAGGACAAGCTGAAAAAATAGTCGAAGTATTGAGGACCTGTGGTAGGATTAGGCCCAGAGATGATGATAGATCTGCTTTTTTGAAGGAAGATAGGTTATATGAAGTAGGAAAGACAGAAGGTGTAAGAGAGTTTCAGAGTGGAGATGGATGGGAAGAAGCAGTTGTAGCACTGACCAGTCTGCGAGCTACAAGTCTCCACACTACCTTTGAAACAAAGCTGTTTGATGAGTGTTTCGAGGCCTTGGCAGTGGGAGAGGGATGCAAATTGCCAACTCATCAGAGCAGCGATGGAAGCAGTAATGTTAGAAAACAGAAAGTTATGATACCTCATGGCAAAGAGAAAAAGAATCGAGATTGGTAGTAAGAGAAGGATCATTGAAGAGTTTTATTGCTTAAATTCAACCCTATCAAGGATATAAGAAGAAGCACCCCAGATGTGCAAGCAGTATTCTAAGCAGGGATGAAAAAAACTTTTACTGACTTTAACTGAAAAGAGGAAAAGTAATGACGAAAATGAAACAGAACTCACAATGTTTTGGATGTAGACTTAGAAATTTAGATTATGTGACTCCTCCAAGACAAGTTAGAGGCTATTTGGATTCCTAACATTAGATATCATATATGACCTCCATGCACTACTAACTAGTAAATAATTTGAAAATGTACAAAGCTGAACATTATCTTTTCAGTTAGATATTCTGATTTATAGCATAATCTCGACAATTTTATATATATATATATATATATATATATATATATATATATATATATATATATATATATATATATATATATATATATATATATATATATATATATATATATATATATATATATATATATATATATATATATATATATATATATATATATATATATATATATATATATATATATATATATATATATATATATATATATATATATATATATATATATATATATATATATATATATATAGTGCCTTGTCACAGTAATTATGTGTCCTAGGTTCAAGTCCCGGTCGGGGTAAAAATAATTCATGTTTCACATATGGTAATCTTCTTTGATTATTGTTGGTCCTAAATGAGATTGAGATTTTAATTAAATGCGAAACAAAGCCACGAGTGAGGTTGGGGGAAACTGTAATATGAACAGAGTGGCAGTCAGATAAAATGTGTTCATTCCTAGTATAGCATATATAGCTGTAATGTTTGTATCCCTTTTAAGACCTTCTGTGGTGTAGTTGGTAGTGCCTTGGCACAGCAATTATGTGTCCTAGGTTCAAGACCTGGTCGGAGTAAAAATTTTATATATATATATATATATATATATATATATATATATATATATATATATATATATATATATATATATATATATATATATATATATATATATATATATATATATATATGAGACACTCTCCAACTTACAAATGAGTTAGGTTCCAGAAGTTCTTTCATAAGTAAACTTGTTTGTAAGTTTAGTTTTGGTAAAAAAAGTACTGTACAGTACATACATATACAGTACTGTACAGCACTTCGACTGTAGACACTTAAATACTACATAAAGCAAAGTATACAGTATTAGTGAATTTTAATACAGTAATAATATTATAATAATACAGTACAATACAGTAATGCATACAGTAATACATGGGTATATAATGGTAGGTTTGTGTTTTTATCTTTTAATATTCGTAACTTGGTTGTTCTTAAGTAGGGGAGCTTCTAGTTGATTGGTTGGTTTAGATCACCACCCAGGGATGGGTGGAACGAGTCATGGAGGACCCGTAGGTGAGTAATTCTTGTAATTGTGAGAGGACAAATCTATGAAGAGAGAAAAAACTTCAAAGAATTCTCATCGGGGTTAGTAGTCTCCTTTGTGTTAAGATGCCAGATTTAAGGGAAGAGGAAAGCTTGAATAGGACAGTATTGATGGAGAGAGAGTTGATGGCGCTGCGAGCACGCTAATAGCTCCTCCGGGGACCACCAAGAAGGCAGGGTAAATTGGGAAATAGGAAAGAGCTGTTATAGTATAAAGAAAGAAAAATATAGATATAATGTACTTGTAGGTGTTGTTGGATGCAGTGAGGCTAATCTTTATCTTTGTGGTGGGTACTGGTTAATTGTGTCCAGCGGGGTACCCATAAGATGCATGGCTGCTTTTAACATGTTTGTGATTACTGAGGGAGCATCTGGATTTTGACAGGAGGTGGTTTATGCTCTGGTCTTCCGCCATACTTCTGAAAAGGCTTCACATTCCATGATGTAATGTAGGAGAGGTCTTTGTGTTTCTTCTTGGCAGAAAATGCACTCTTTGATAGTGCTATCTTTGAGCTCCCTGTGCATTTGTACCCCAGTCTTAGTCTGTAAAAGTTGACTGCGGTACTTCTGTGAAGGGTTCTGGGGAGGTTTATGGTCTGGAGATTGGTAGCTACTTTGTACCAGGATGTGGATGCTGATCCAGTGTTTGTGCACTGATTGTGTCATTGTAGACATAGGTCGATGAGTTTCCTGGTGACTTTGGTGTTGACCTGGAGGATGCTGGGTGTAAGAGATATTTGAATCTCTGTTTACAGGGAAGCTTGTTTGGCTGCATGGTCTTCTTCTTCATTTCCTTTGATACCAACATTGCTGGGTATCCAGGTAAGGATGAGGGTTTTGCCAATGTTTGTGACGTAGTGGTGGAGTATATGTGTGATGATTATCACATTGCCTCTCAGGGGCATCTTCTGAATGGCTTGTAAGGCAAACCTTGAGTCTGTGAGAATGAGGGCATGGTCTGCTTCTTAAAGAGTGTTGTGATGCAGGGCTTTGGCATTGACAACTAGCTCAGTTTGGACTGAGGAGTAGGATTTAGATAGTCTGCAGGACTCCTCATGTCCTTTTGTGATGAAGGCTGTGGCTGAGGCTCTCCATTCTCTTGATTAAATGAGCCACCAGTGTAGATAGTCAGGGAGTCTGTAAAAGTTGACTGCAGTACTTCTGTTAAGGGTTCTGGGGAGGTTTATGATCTGGAGATTGGTAGCTGCTTTTGTACCAGGATGTGGATGCTGATCCAGTGTTTGTGCACTGATTGTGTCATTGTAGAAATAGGTCGATGAGTTTCCTGGTGACTTTGGTGTTGATCTGGAGGATTCTGGGTGTAAGAGATATTTGAATCTCTGTTTGCAGGGAAGCTTGTTTGGCTGCATGGTCTTCTTCTTCATTTCCTTTGACACCGACATTGCTGGGTATCCAGGTAAGGATGAGGGTTTTGCCAATGTTTGTGATGTAGTGGTGGAGTATATCTGTGATGATTCTCACATTGCCTCTCAGGGGCATCTTCTGCATGGCTTGTAAGGCAAACCTTGAGTCTGTGAGAATGAGAGCATGGTCTGCTTCTTGAAGAGTGTTGTGATGCAGGGCTTTGGCATTGACAGCTATCTCAGTTTGGATTGAGGAGCAGGATTTAGATAGTCTGCAGGACTCCTCGTGTCCTTTTGTGATGAGGGCTGCGGCTGAGGCTCTCCATTCTCTTGATTAAATGAGCCATCAGTGTAGATAGTCAGGGAGTCTGTAAAAGTTGGGGGAGGTTTATGGTATGGAGATTGGTAGCTACTTTGTACCAGGATGTGGATGCTTATCCAGTGTTTGTGCACTGATTGTGTCATTGTTAACATAGGTCGACGAGTTCCTGGTGACTTTGGTGTTGATCTGGAGGATGCTGGGTGTAAGAGATATTTGATTCTCTGTTTGCAGGGAAGCTTGTTTGGCTGCATGGTCTTCTTCATTTCCTTTGATACATACATTGCTGGGTATCCAGGTAAGGATGAGGGTTTTGCCAATGTTTGTGACATAGTGGTGGAGTATATCTGTGATGATTCTCACATTGCCTCTCAGGGGCATCTTCTGAATGGCTTGTAAGGCAAACCTTGAGTCTGTGAGAATGAGGGCATGGTCTGCTTCTTAAAGTGTTGTGATGCAGGGCTTTGGCATTGATAACTAGCTCAGTTTGGATTGAGGAGCAGGATTTAGATAATCTGCAGGACTCCTCATGTCCTTTTGTGATGAAGGCTGCGGCTGAGGCTCTCCATTCTCTTGATTAAATGAGCCATCAGTGTAGATAGTCAGGGAGTTGGGTCTGCTCCAATTCAATCTTGATGTTGAGCGGGCTGTCATTTCCTGGTGGAAGGCATCTGTATAATGAATGAGGAGTGTTCAGGTTTCTAGCTTGGATGTCGTTCACAATGCCTAAGGCTGGTAGTTTGGTGCTGACCTTTGCTGTCCAGGTCCTCCTAGGAAAGTCAGGATGTTGTTTGAGAGCAAGGTTGAAGTCTTTGCCGGCGATTCAGGGGTGTTGTGCTGCAGTGGTATTGGCTATGATGGATGTCATTCTCTGCACAGATTTGTAATTCAAAGAAAGGAGGTTAGTTTCCAGCTGGAGGTTTATTATCTTTGTCCAGATGGGGGCTCCTAGCATAACTCGCATTACATTATTTTATGTGGCCTCAATTTTTATCCATTGACTCTGTCACAGTAGTACCATCTGTCTCTGTGACTGAAGTGTCCTTGCTTGCAAAGGGAGATGGAGCGGTCAGCTGTGGCTTGTATGGCGCTGACTAGGTCTGCCTCCGCCTGGTTGATGTCCTCCGGGAGGGTGTATGTGTTGTACCAACTGGCAATATGTTGCTCAAAGTCGTTCCAGTTGGCTTTCCTAAAGTTCCATCGAGGAGGAGTGGCTGGGATATGGAAGGTGTCTGGAATTCTCAGCTTGAGATACACCCCGTAGTGGTCACTTGTGACAATGGGGGTGCACTCTCCATGTAGCGTCATGCTTAAGAGAGTCAGAGATGAAGGAAGATCCATAATACCTCCTTTGTCGTGGGTTGGCTCATGGTTGTTCAGCATGAGTACATTTTCGTAATTGTCTAGCAGGCAAATAATGTCTGCCAGCTCTGCAGGTATGATTGGAGTTGAATCTGTGGTGGTGAGGGTTGAAATCCCCACCTGTGACCAGGTCACTGTGCCTGGCTGTTCCGAAGAGAGTGGTCAGGTCAAGTTCAGCCTCTCAAGGTCTGTATATATTGTAGAAGTTGATGTTGCTGTTCTGAAGTTTTATTCTGAATGCACGGACTTGTACTCCATCTCCACAGTTCACTGGCTGCATGACTTCTTTGGCTAGGATGTTTCTATTGATGAAGGTGGTGCTGCCTCTATTTTCTCCTGGTGTACAGTGATGATAGAAGCCCTGGTATTAGGATATATTCCTGATGTTGTTGTCCGTGCACAGAGTCTCCTGTAGCATGATTACATCGATCTTTTCAGCTTTGGCAATGCACTCTATATATTGGATTTTTGTTCCTCAGTCCTTGAGCATTCCAGTGGTGGATCCCGAGATCTGGGATCTCGAATATTTAAGATGAGGAAGAGGATTGGGTGGCAAGTTGTTGGAGCTGTGGCTGGGCCTTCTTGGTCAGTACTTCTGCTATGATTGCATGGCTCATTTCCACAATCTGGTTGAAGGTGTTCCTGGTGGTGGGGTCCATGTCCTTCAGGAAGGCATTTATTGCTGCTGTAATGGCATGGGAAATCAGGTGTTTTAGGTCAATTAAGGTGAAGAGGTGTTAGGGTGTAGGTTCTGGTGATGTTCGGGGTTGAGGAGAAGGTGTGGAGGGTGCTTGTGGTGGATGGGGTTTGGGAGGGGCACTGGGGCAGTTTCTGAGTCTGGGGGGTATGGAAGGGGCTGGGTGGTTGGTTGAGGGGGTTGGGAGAGGCTGAGGGGGAGCTTGGTACTAGGTATGTACTTAGGCTAGAGCAGGGGACTGGGTTGAAGCAGGAGACTGGGCTGGAGCAGGAGCCTAGGCTGGGGCATGTGGGGGTGGGGGAGGAGTGAGAGTGGCTAGGACCAGGTTTGGAGGAGTGCCAGGGGTTGGAGGTGGGGGAGGGGCAGGAGTGAAGGTGGAGATGTTTCAGGAAAGATTAGCAGTGGTGGCTGGAGTCCTCGCAGAGATCCTCTTCAGTCTCTCAGGGCAGCAGCTGTTCCAGGCATGATGTTTCCCATGGCAGTTGGGACATCTGGCTGTTGTCTCCTGCTTTGCTTCAAGTTTGGAGATGCATACTTGTGTCGTGTGCTCTGCTGCAAGTAGCGCACTTGCTGTTGTACTGACACGAATTTTTGTGTTGTCCATACCTTTGGCACCTGAAACACCTCAGGGGTTTGGGGTTGTACTCCCTCAACCTGAAAGTGCCACACATGCCCAGGTTGACCTTGCTGGGGGTGGCCCACGGATGTTGACTAGTATCTGTCTGGTGGGAACTGTCTTCCCTTCAACCTTGGTTATGCAACGGCTTGCGGTGGCGATGTAGTTTATCTCTAAGATGAAGTCAGTAGACAGGCTTAGTGGGAAATTCTGAAGAATGAATTTCCTCATTTTCTGTGCAGGAGAGAGTTCAATAAGGTTAGGGACTTGAAGAGAACGTATTTTGCTGACTGCATCAGCTAAGGTGGGGTGTATAATAAAGTCCCCATGCAGGTTAGGTTTGATTTTACAACCAAACTCTATTAACTTTTCAACCAACTCCATTAGCAGTTTGAAGACCTGAGCTGGGTTGGAGGCAACAACTTTTACTTTGGTCATCCATTTTGGCTTAAGAGTAGTGGTTTGAGAGGTATTGTTGACATTATCAGTGGAGGTGGAATGTTTTGGCTATTATTAGAGGTGGTCCATTGGAGTTTATTTTTGCCAATAGTAATCCATCCCTTTCAGAGGGGGTCATCTAGTTCCATCTCCCTCTTGAGGGAAGGAGCAGGATGTTCAGGTGGAGGCATAAAGGTTGGGGAACCTCTGGTCATAACTAATTTTCTGAATTTGAGACACTATGATCTATTCTGTATTAGAACTAAGAAAAAAAAAACGGATTTTTTTTTTATTTTTTTTTTATTTTTTACCAAAAAAATAAAAAAAATGGAAATCCATGTAGGACGTCTGGTTAAGACTTTATCCTGAGTTGAGGAATGACGATGATTGGTGTCTCATGAGAGTCTTGAAGATCCAAGATGGGATAGTGCTGGTATCCTGGGCTGGCGACTTTAGTTTTTAAAAATGTTTATTTTCAAGGAAAAATTAAATTTTCACTTGAGATTTGTTATTTTTTCCTTCCAGATCCAAGTGCAGACTTCAGCAGAACAGACTGCAGCTGTTACAGAAGCTGTAACTCAGGCCCGAGCTGATCAGGACAGATTACAGGAACAACTGCGTGGCACACTGGATGTGCAAACTCATAAACTCTGTGACGCTCAGCGGGAAATTGAGATGTACCAAGAGCAACTCCAACGTCATCAAGAAAATCTTCAGGTATGCGGGAGAATCAGTGGGCAAGAAGACGTTTTGCCTTTTCATTCCTTAGAGACAACCAAAAGGGATAGCCTTGGTGTAAGAGAGAAAATATATACCTCATATATCATGCTTGTTGTGAAAGTTAGGGCTGATAGAGAATGAGAATCTTCCAGACCTATCCTTTTCGATTTTTTTCTTGCCACAGTAATGCTGAATGCATAAATTAGGATTGGGCTGGGTATGTTGAAACCCTGATGCTTTGCTTCCTTATTCAAATTATGGCTTCCATATAATGTGCATGCTAAAACTTAAAATATGGGAAAATATAGGAAAGCCTTTGTGTTTGCAGATCTAGTTTTATGGATTTTATTTGATGTAATGATTTCCACAGATTGTTAGTGCTGTACTTGCTTTCTCAGAAAAGTAAAATGAACACCTATTGCTGTGAAAGATATAAGACCTTATCCAAGAGAGATATCTATACCTGTTTCTGCTTTTCATTGTAATACTTCAATACTAATAAGTTTTAGGTCTTTATAGTTCTCATGGAGTATAACATTGTACGTAAATTATACTGTTTGAGACTTACTTTAAATTTTTTTGTTAATTGATTTTTCCTCTAGACATCCTGATATACATAAATTTAGGTATTTTTAGTTGTCTGTTTGTTTTTTGTTTTTTTTAAATTATACCATTTTAGTTGTATTTTGCTGTGCTACTGTAATAAATAGTTGTATAACTCTTCTTAGATAAATACTTCAGTGCTGAATAGCCCTTAGTATCAAGTCTTGAAACACATTTCATCTCTTATTACAAAACTTACAGTTATTGGTCATTTTAATGAAATATATGTAATGCCGATTATTGTCTTGGTATTACACAGCAAACAACGGCTGAATTTGAAGAGGCCAAGAGAATCCTAATAGAAGAAAAAGTGGAAGCTGTTAAACACTTAACCTTGGAACATGAACTGGAAATGGTGGCAATGAAAGAGAAATGGCAAGATGATGATGCATCACGTCAGGAAAAAGTGTCTTCCCTCAGCCAGGTATACTGGAGAATAAACGTCAAATTTTGTTTGCTTCCACATATACCTATAATTTCATGATTTTATAAATTGGTTATGGATGATGAAATGGTTTATGCAGTACAGTAAGTTCAGTACATATGGTTATCACAGTTTTTATTGTATGAGCCACTAGGGTGTCCCTGTCAGTTCAGCCATCTTTTAGTATACCATTATGTGTATAGATTTCAAGTGGAGTAGTACTATCTGAAGATCGAGCTGTGAAATGCACAAAAATGCGTCTCCCGGAGCTGTCATGAAAATAAATGTTTTTGTTTGTATTAATAGCAGATTTTGTAAAATGTGTTCACAGTATAACATACATTAAGTTGAAAGATCTTGGAAACTGCAGTTTCGAAGTAAACAAGACAAACAAGGAAACAAACATTGTATATCCATTATTCTGTGTTTTGTGCAAATGAAAAGCTTGTGCAGTAAATCATGTTAATGACGTTAATTGTGACAGTACAGGTATTGATAATATTAATTTTATTTATTTATGTCTATTGCAGAAGTTACAGTCACTTGAAGACGCTCTCCATGCAGCTCAAAACGAGCGCAATGAACTGGAGAAGAACTTTCAAGAGAGATTTGAAGCCCATTTCAAAGAGGAAAAGGATAAGATTGTGCAGATATTGGAGGCTAGCTTTTCGGAAAGGGAAAAGAAAGCCATTGAGAGCCTGAAGGAACAATTACAACAGGAGCACAAGCAAGAAGTATCTAGGTTTGTATAAATAATTCCATTCCCAGGTAGTCTTTTCAGCCTGTAAGTGGGATCAATTTGGCAATTGATCCTTGAGAAAGTGTGTCTGGGGAATTAAGACTGGATGTCACATTCTTATCATCACACAGTAGTCTCGATCCCAGGTCTACGTACTCTGCAGTTGAGTATTGTAACGATAAAAAAGATTTTGACATATTCCTATCTTGTAGGTTTTTGGTAATTTTAGGTACTGATTGTGTTATTCTTCATTAATTTTTCTAGTTTTGATTTGCCCTTCACCCTAGGTTATTCTTTCATACCATGTAAATACCCTTTGGTTATTAGTTAACAGCATACCAGTGATGAAAGAGGTTTTAGTATTGTTATAAACAGTTATGAATGATTTTTTATTTTTTTGCTTACATTGCAGTACATCTATATATATTTTGTATTATTGTCTTTCTACATATCTCTGTAGGAAGAATTACAGTATATAGCTTGCACGGCAGGAGTGCTAATTTATATTCCCTTTAGATGTCTCTTATAACATGCTTGGAACATAGGGATGAAGTTCTCCCTCCACCACCACAGGAGAGTAATGATAATATCTATATACTGTACAGTATATGCAGTGGTTGCAGTCCTCCTTGTAAGGGAGACTGGCATAGTCAAGCCCACACCCATTTCCCAGAAAACTCGTTTCAATCAATGCAAACGCACACACGCTACCAATCTCCTCTCTTTCTTACACTTTTTTCACAACCAAACATATCTAGAGACCCAGCTACTAGAGTACTGGTTTGAATTTTCCACAAAAATCCCCTATTATGACATGCAGCATTCATATTCCCTCCCAAAGAGAAAAAAGAAAATGTGTTGTAAAAGGAGATGAATTTTGAATATGAGAGGCAAAGGATTTTCAAATAATCACTTGGATTAAAACATTTAGTATCCACCCATTTCGCATTGTCTAAAATTAAAAATGTTTGTCTTTAGGTTGCTCACTGAAAAGGAAGAAGCTATACGAGCCGCTTGCGAGGAAGTGCGGTGCCAGTTGGTAACTGAATGGCGGCAGGTCGTTGATGAACAGCACAAAGAGTTGACAGAGAAACATGTTGAGGAATTTGGAAAATGTAGACAAGATTGGGAGCAAGAAAAACAAAATGAAATTTCTGCAAAGATTGCTGAGCTTGTGAGTTCAAAGAAATATATATATATATATATATATATATATATATATATATATATATATATATATATATATATATATATATATATATATATATATATATATATATATATATATATATATATATATATATATATATATATATATATATATATATATATATATATATATATATATATATATATATATATATATATATACAACTTTATATATACAGTAATCCCCCCATTATCGCGGTAGTTCGGTTCCGGGACCCGGCGCGAGACAGGAAAACCGCGAAGTAGGAGCAGCCTATATGTACATAGATATTTTAATTTATTTTTCCGTTTACACTGTTTAAACCCTCCCTGTACTGTTAACAAACCACCCTTTACTTCATAAATAACAGCATGCAATGTAAATTTATATGAAAGTGATAGATAAAATTACGGTGAATGAAGTGCTAATTACATGACTTACTCATGTACATAGGTACTTTACAATAATAATTTGCCAAAAAAAAAAATGCGATACAGTGAAAACGCGAACCAAGAAACGCGATACAGCGGGGGATCACTGTATATACTGTATATATATATATATATATATATATATATATATATATATATATATATATATATATATATATATATATATATATATATATATATATATATATATATATATATATATATATATATATATATATATATATTATATATATATATATATATATATATATATTATATATATATATATATATATATATATATATATATATATATATATATATATATATATATATATATATATATATATATATATATATATATATATATATATATATATATATATATATATATATATATATATATATATATATATATATATATATATATATATATATATATATATATATATATATATATATATATATATATATATAGTGGTGACCCCAACCCACGAACCTAATCCATTCCCAAACACTGTTCTTGGGTTGGACTGTTCGTGAGTTGGATTTATTTTTCCCATTGGAAAGCATGTGAATTCAGTTAATCCGTTCCTGGTCGCAATAAATATTCATTTTAAAATATTTTGTCACTAAAAACATGAAATATAATAGAGGTTATATGTATTTCATCTGTATAAGGAAAATTACATTAATAATAGAAAGGAATTCTACTCTACTAAAGTAAAATATGTACATGTTCGGGTATACAGTATACACTAGTTGATACCCAATGTAATATAGCAAAGTCCAACACTTAGAAAATTCTTGGATATTCATTACACTTCTTTTATAATCCATTCAGACCTGACAGGTCATAACACTCTCCATCACTGTTTCTTTTTACTTTATGTATTCTTTGTGCCCAGGCCCGATTAAGGCTGTTATATTTTATTAGTTTTTTGCCTGTCCTGGTGTCAAAAAAAAAAAAAAAAAAAAAAAAGGTAATGCACTGAATTCGCGGTAGGTGATTCGTGATATAGCGAGGGATTACTGTATATATATATATATATATATATATATATATATATATATATATATATATATATATATATATATATATATATATATATATATATATATATATATATATATATATATATCGCGATTCACCTGTGAATTCAGTACATCGCGGATTTTTTTGCCAAGCATATGCATTTTATATCTCAGATTTTCTGGGTATATCACGTGAATCCACGATATGTGGAAATATTAAAATTTTCAGTATTTTCATTATTTTGTTGATAAAAAACAGTATTTCCTAGCCTAAGAATAATAATACAGTAAAAAATAGTAAAAAACATAAATTTACACATGTAATCACAGTATTGCATCATATAAAATACAACACCGGTATCGGCATTTCGGAAAACGCAAAGGGTCGCACCTACGTGAGATAGTATATATTAAAATTTCCGGTATTTTCATTATTTTGTTGATAAAAAAAAATATTTCCTAGCCTAAGAATAATAAAACTGTAAAAAATAGTAAAAAACATAAATTTAAACATGTAACTGCACCATATAAAAGACGATACCGGTATCAACGTCTTGGAAAACAAAAAGGGTCACACCTACGTGAGATAGTACATTTTAAAATTACCTGAATTTTCATTATTTTATTGATAAAAAACGTATTTACTAGCCAAAGAATAATAAAACAGTAAAAAATAGTAAAAAACATAAATTTAAACATGTAACTCTGCACCATATAAAATACGATACTGGTATCGGCGTCTTCGAAAATGAAAAGGGTCGCACCTACGTGAGATAGTACACAGGATGCTATTGGCTGATGGGTGGGAGATGACGAATCACAGAATTGTGTTCTGTATACTGGGGTCTGATTGGCTTTTTGATTGAAGCTTGATTCTACCAGCATCTTTCATTGTCTCGCCTCTCCCATTCAGTTACTCACGTGTGCGCCTTTTTCGTTGTGCCGCTTTATACAATGTGCTTGTGTTTTTTTGAAACTTGATTGTGTACGTCAACCCCTGCAGTGCCTCCCAAGCGTCTTTTCATCTTCTAAGGCTACTGGTAGTGAGCCTAAGTGGCAAAGGAAGATGTTGACCATAGCAAATAAGGTAAAACTGTTAGATATGCTGTTATTAATAAAGTAAAGGGTGAGTTGTTAACAGTGCAGGGAGGGTTTATACAGTAAAGGTAAAAATAAATGTAAAATACCTGTCAAAAATTTGGTGCTGCTACTTTGCGGATTTTCACCTTTCACGGGTAGTCCCGGAACCGAACTCCCCCGGTAAACGAGGGATCACTATATATATATATATATATATATATATATATATATATATATATATATATATATATATATATATATATATATATATATATATATATATATATATATATATATATATATATATATATATATATATACACACAGTGTTACCCCGGTTATTCGCGTTTCTTGGTTCGCGTTCTCACTCTATCGCGTTTTTTTTTTTGGATAAATTATTATTTTATTTTATGGGTATACGCAAAAATATTAAAATATTGAAAAAAAAAAAATTTCAGTATTTTAATTTTTTTATTGGAAATGTAAATTTACGTTGCTTGCTGTTATTTATAATGTAAAGGGTGTTTTTTTAACAGTGCAGGGACGGTTTATACAGTTTGTAAACGAAAAAATAATTGTAAATGAGTATGTGTGTCACATCATCATCACATTCATCGTAATTTTATCTATCACTTTCATAAAAATGTACGTTGCGTGCTGTTATTTATAATGTAAAGGGTGTTTTTTTAACAGTGCAGGGAGGGTTTATACAGTTCGTAAACGAAAAAATAATTGTAAATGAGTATGTGTGTCACGTCATCATCACCTCATTCACCATAATTTTATCTATCACTTTCATAAAAATTTACGTTGCTTGCTGTTATTTATAATGTAAAGGGTGTTTTTTTAACAGTGCAGGGAGGGTTTATACAGTACGTAAGCGAAAAAATAATTGTAAATGAGTATGTATGTCACGTCATCATCACCTCATTCACCGTAATTTTATCTATCACTTTCATAAAAATTTACGTTGCTTGCTGTTATTTATAATGTAAAGGGTGTTTTTTTAACAGTTCAGGGAGGGTTTATACAGTACGTAAACAAAAAAATAATTGTAAATGAGTATGTATGTCACGTCATCATCACCTCATTCACCGTAATTTTATCTATCACTTTCATAAAAATTTACGTTGCTTGCTGTTATTTATAATGTAAAGGGTGTTTTTTTAACAGTGCAGGGAGGGTTTATACAGTACATAAACGAAAAAATAATTGTAAATGAGTATGTATGTCACATCATTATCATCACATTCACGGTAAGTTTTCCTATCACTTTCATAAAAATTTACGTTGCTTGCTGTTATTTATAATGTAAAGGGTGTTTTTTTAACAGTGCAGGGAGGGTTTATACAGTACGTAAACGAAAAAATAATTGTAAATGAGTATGTATGTCACGTCATCATCACCTCATTCACCGTAATTTTATCTATCACTTTCATAAAAATTTACGTTGCTTGCTGTTATTTATAATGTAAAGGGTGTTTTTTTAACAGTGCAGGGAGGGTTTATACAGTACGTAAACGAAAAAATAATTGTAAATGAGTATGTATGTCACGTCATCATCACCTCATTCACCGTAAGTTTTATCTATCACTTTCATAAAAATTTACGTTGCTTGCTGTTATCTATAATGTTAAGGGTGTTTTTTTAACAGTGCAGGGAGGTTTATACAGTACGTAAATGAAAAAATAATTGTAAATGAGTATGTATATCACGTCATCATCACATTCACGGTAAGTTTTCCTATCACTTTCATATAAATTTACGCTTGCATGCTGTTATCTATGAAGTAAAGGGTGGTATGTTAACAGTACAGGGACAGTTTATACAGTGTAAGCGTAAAAGTATATTAAAATATCTATGTACATATAGGCTGATCCTACTTCGCGGATTTCCTGGTTCGCGCCGGGTCCCGGAACCGAACTACCGCGATAAGTGAGGCAACACTGTATATATATATATATATATATATATATATATATATATATATATATATATATATATATATATATATATATATATATATATATATATATATATATATATATATATATATATATATATTGTGCTCCCTCGTTTATCGTGGGGGTTTGGTTCCGGGACTGGCCGCGATAGGTGAAAATCCGCGAAGTTGGAGCACAATATATACATAGGTATTTTACATTTATTTTTACCTTTACTGTGTAAACCCTCCCTGCACTGTTAACAAACCACCCTTTACTTTATTAATAACAGCGTGCAATCGTAACTTTATATGAACGTGATAGGTAAGCTTACCGTTAATGAGGTGATGATGACGTGTACATACTCCACAGCTTTACATTTGCTTTTTGCAAGAGAAGAACATGGTAATGGGGAGTTGCTGTCGCTGTTTCTTCTTTTGTGTGAAGATGGTCTTGTAAGGAGTCATGGCATCGTTGGTAATATTGCAGAAGGTCACCAAATAAATCATATTATCGTCATGCTCCTGCAACAGATGTTGGAGTTCTTTCACATGTTTATGCACGGCTGCCAGACGTTTGAGTGTAAGGCCAGGTTCTTCGACTTCTTCGTGCGTTTCATCTGGTTCTCTTCCTCTTCTGCGCTTGCTGATTTTGTCATTTCCTCCAAGTTTACATCAGTCAAAGGCTGCAAGTGGCAGTCGATCAGTTCATTCACGTCTTCGTGAGTCATAGCTTTAAAGCCTTCTCCTCCTAGAAATGCAGCCAATTTCACAGCTTTTGCAACTGCTGAGTTTAGACTTTGTCAGGAGCGAATCCCTTGTAGTCGTAGATGACTTTGGGCCACAATTTCTTCCAACTGGCATTGATTGTGGCCGGCTTCATCTCTTTGATTGCATTCTGAATATTTTGAAGGCATGTAGCCATCGTGTAGTTACGCCATTATGTTTTCAGTATGAATTCTTTGTCTGCATCCATATAGTCATCCAGGTTCGCCAGGGCATTATGTGTGTAGAGGGCCTTGAATGCATGAATAACGCATTGATCCATAGGTTGAATCAGTGATGTCGTAATCGGTGGTAGGAACTCTACTTGAACACTGTCATATTGGAGATCAGTTGTGTAGCCACCAGCATTATCCATCAAAAGAAGGACTTTAAATTCAAGGCCCTTCTCAGCAAGATAAACTTTGACCTGAGGGATAAAGCATTGATGAAACCAGTCCGATGTGAGGCTTTTTGTGATCCAGGCCTTAGGGTTATGCATCCAATACACTGGCAGCAGATTCATGTTTTTGTTCTTTAAAGCCCTAGGGTTTTTAGACTTGTAGATAAGCCCGGGCTTTAACATGAAGCCCGCAGCATTCCCGCACATGATGATGGTAATGCGGTCTTTGTGCACTTTAAATCTTGGGCTTTAGCTTCTTCCTTGAAGAGAAAAGTGCGAGACGGCTTTCTCTTCCAAAATAACCCAGTCTCATCCATGTTAAAGACTTGCTCAGGAGCATATTCGCCTTCCTCAATAATTTTCTTGAAGTCGTTCTTTACATATTCTTCACCTACAGCTGTATCTGCAGAGACAGCTTCATCATGTACCAGAAAGCTCTCTAGGCCAAAGCGTTGAAATTTGGCGAACCATCCCTTGCTTGCAACGAACAAATAATTGTTTCCTCGGTGGAGAATTGCTGAAGGGTCCTGGTTGTGGGTTGTCGATATCTATTTTCTCCTCCTCCTCATGGTCGCCACTGTCGTCATCGGGTTCGTTTGCAGCGAATGTATCGTACAGCTTCTTTGCCTTTGTTTGTATGATATTGGTGTCTAAGCTGATGATCTTCTTCTTGCAATCAGCAATCCACAGGGCCAAAGCAGATTCCATCTGCACTATTATCTTATTGTGGGGTATTACGACCCTCTTCGCTGTTTTACTTAAAGAAATAGTCACTGTTTTCCTGATATTTGCCTCATCCTTTTTGATGTATTGAACAGTAGATTCGTTGATGCCGAAATGGTGGCCGACATCCGCGAACCTTCTTCCTTACTTCAGCATATCTAACAGTTTTACCTTTTCTGTTATGGTCAACATCTTCCTTTGCCACTTAGGTTTACTACCAGGAGCCTTAGAAGATGACGGACGCTGGGGAGGCATTTCAGAGGTTGAAATTCGAAAGTTTCACAAAATTACAAGCACAATGTATTAAGAAGCACAACACGAACGGCATACACGTGAGTACACTGAACGGATGAGGCGAGACAATGGAAGATGCTGGGAGAACCAAGCTTCAATCAAAAAGCCAATCAGACCCCATGATATAGAACATACAGAAAATTCTGTGATTCGTTGTCTCTCACCCATCAGCCAATAGCTTCCCATGTAATATCTCACGTAGGTGCGACCCTTTGCATTTTCGAAGACGCCAATACAGTGTACGCTATCGTACAGTATTTTACATGGTGCAATATTGTGATTTACATGTTTAAATTTATGTTTTTTTTACTATTTTTTACTATTTTGTACTAGCTCACGTAGGTGTGACCCTTTTCGTTTTCCGAAACGCCGATATCGGTATCGTATTTTAAATGGTGCAATACTGTGAGTTACATGTTTAAATTGATTTTTTTGGCTATTTTTTACTGTTTTATTATTTTTAGGCAAGGAAATACTTTTTTGTCAAGAAAATAATGAAAATACTGGAAATTTTAATATGTACTAGCTCACGTAGGTGCAACCCTTTGCGTTTTCCGAAACGCCAACACCGGTATCGTACTTTCTATGGTGCAGAGTTATAGGTTTAAATTTGTTTTTTACTATTTTTTACTGTTTTATTATTCTTAGGCTGAGAAATCCTTTTTTTATCAATAAAATAATGAAAACAATTTTTTTTTTATAAAATAATGAAAATACTGAAAATTTTAATATTTTCACATATCGTGGATTCTCGCATATACCCAGAAAAAAAAACCTCACCAAAATTC
Organism: Halocaridina rubra; assembly: GCA_037179515.1. Lineage (NCBI taxonomy): Eukaryota > Metazoa > Arthropoda > Malacostraca > Decapoda > Atyidae > Halocaridina > Halocaridina rubra. The sequence continues at coordinate 17,810 of JAXCGZ010006672.1, forward strand.
GTGAAAGGTGAACCGCGATATAGCGAGGGCTCACTGTATTTATATATATATATATATATATATATATATATATATATATATATATATATATATATATATATATATATATATATATATATATATATATATATATATATATATATATATAATACAGTGTTACCCCAGTTATTCGCGCTTCTTGGTTCGCTTTCTCACTCTATCGCGTTTTTTTTTTGATAAATTATTATTTTATTTCATGGGTATATGCAAAAATATTAAAATATTAAAAATAAAAATTCTCAGTATTTTCATTTTTTTTATTGATAAAACAAAATGCTTTCCCAGCCTACGAATAATAAAACAGTAAAAAATAGTAAAAAACATAAATGTAGATAGATAGATAGATAGATAGATAGATAGATACGTTTATTGATCACCTCTTTTGAAAATACAGTGTAATCTTTACAAAAGGAATATTTGGTCCAAATTACAGTGAATAAATACAATAGATTTTGTACAATCATCAAATAAGTAGATGAATTTTAAATTAATATGCATTGTACTAATAACTGAATGATGTACGTACGTACAGTATAACTCACAGTATTGCATCGTATGAAATAGTGTTCGATAGCGTACAATGTATTGGGGTCGCAGCTACGTGAGCTAGCATATATATTGATATTTCCAGTAGTTTCATGATTTTATTGATAAATAAAACGTATATATTAGCCTAAGAATAATAAAACAGTAAAAAATAGTAAAAAACATTAATACTAACAGTATTGCAACATGTAAAATACGATACCGCTATCAGCGCTTTGGACAAAGACTCGTTCAGTCTAACTCACGTTTTGCTTGTGTTCGATAGCGTACAATGTATTGGGGTCGAAGCTACGTGAGCTAGCATATATATTTATATTTCCAGTAGGTTCATGATTTTATTGATAAAAAAAAACGTATTTCTTAGCCTAAGAATAATATAACAGTAAAAAATAGTAAAAAACATAAGTACTAACAGTATTGCAACACGTAAAATACGATACCGCTATCAGCGTTTCGGACAAAGGCTTCCACCATCTTCCATTGTCTCGCCTCACTCGTGTGCGCCATTCATGTTGTGCTTATTATTATTAATATGTTTTGCTTGTGATTTTTTTACTCGCATATTTTAACCTTTGCTATGCCTCCCAAGCATCCTTCATCTTCTAAGGCTTCTTGTAGTGAGCCTAAGCGGCAAAGGAAAATGTTAACCATTGTAGATAGAGTGAAACTCTTAGATATGTTGAAAGAAGGAAAAAAGTTTGTGGATGTCGGCCGCTATTTTACGTAAACGTAAAAATTATTGTAAAATACTGTACCTATGTATGTCAAGTCATCATCACCTCATTCATGGTAAGTTTTCCTATCACTTTCGTAAAAAATTACGTTGCTTGCTGTTATTTGTAATGTAAAGGGTGTTTTTTTAACAGTACAGGGAGGGTTTATGCAGTGTAAACGTAAAAATACATTAAAATATCTATGTACATATAGGCTGATCCTACTCCACGGATTTCCGGGTTCGCGCCGGGTCCCGGAACCGAACTACCGCGATAAGTGAGGCAACACTGTATATATATATATATATATATATATATATATATATATATATATATATATATATATATATATATATATATATATATATATATATATATATATATATATATATATATATATATCATACATACAGTAATCCCCCTTATCGCGGTAGTTCGGTTCCGTTACCTGGTGCGAGACAGGAAAACCGCGAAGTAGGATCAGCCTATATGTACATAGATATTTTAATTTATTTTTACGTTTACACTGTATAAACCCTCCCTGTACTGTTAACAAACCACCCTTTACTTCATAAATAACAGCATGCAACGTAAATTTATATGAAAGTGATAGATAAAATTACAGTGAATGACGTGGTACTTACATGACATACTCATGTACAATTATTTTTGCCCCCCCAAAAAACCGCGATACAGTGAAAACGTGAACCAAGAAACGCGATACAGCGGGGGATCACTGTATATATATATATATATATATATATATATATATATATATATATATATATATATATATATATATATATATATATATATATATATATATATATATATATATATATATATATATATATATATATATATATATATATATATATAAAAGTGAATAGCGCAGATTTCCGAATTTCTTTTGATATATATTTTGTGTTTATCAAGAGAGTTGCATAGCGTCAAAAAGTTTTCTTCTTTATCATATACTGTGAAATAAAATTGTACAGTATATATAGCCTTATCATGATGCAGTGGCCATCTAGAGTAATGCAGTTATAATCTTTTCATTCTATAATTCACTCTTTAAATTTAGAGGCATTATTGCTTTTATTATGTTTGTAAGGACAGTAACTATTATTTGAAAGACTAATAGGTATCTGTTACACTGCAGGAAACTAGGTTACGTGAAGAAAGAGCTGCTGAAATTGAGAATGTCCGCCAACAGTACAAAATGGAATTGGAGGGTCTTCGTTCACGGTTTCGTATGATGACCACTGCCAGTATGGACAAGTCTCCTTCAGAAACTTCTTTAGAAAAGTTTGAGGTATGGAAGGGATATTTGTGGTGTCTTTTGTCGTTGCTGCCTCACTTAAGCAGTGCACAATCTTTTATCATTTATATATTTATGATTCTCATCTTTAATCTGCTGCCCAGTAGCACTTAGACTTTTAAGTACATGTTTGAATGAGTTACACATGGAATGAGTTGCTCTTAAGCTAACTGAACTCATCATGGTGACTACAACTGTTATAATAGAATTGCAGTAACAGTTTGTCATCATAGCTGCCCATCTTCACCTCCTCTACCTATTGTGTGGCAGGATAAAATTTAGGGGGGAGGGATGTAGAAATTAAAAAATGTTGCAGTGAGTTTAATAGCATGATCAGTGTGAAAGAGATTAATGGTTATTCTTTAATTACTCTGATTTGAGCTGTGATTGGAATATAAAGTTCTTAATGCTAATTTATTTTGAAGTATGTAATGAATTTTTGACATGAATATCATTGCCATTGTTTTTTGTGAAATGTGTATGATGCAGATACTCCCTAAAAACTAAACTCATTTCACTTTCTTTTTTTTCAGCGAGGAGACTTTGTAGAATTGGCAGCACATGAGGCCTCTCTGGCTCGATTGCGAGAAGAATTGGAAAAGGAGAAGGAAGCTGCTGTAGAGACTGCTAAGTTAATGTTACAAGAGCAGTTCTCTCTCTCACAGCAAGAACAGCTTCATAAACACGAAGAAATGAGAAAGGAAGAGAGAAGAAGAATAGAAGCTGAAAAACAGGTAGGAGACTTCACATTATATATTATTTTGGCTAACATTTGGTGATATGACTCTAGAAGTGTCAGAATATCAGGATTTATTCTTCCTCTTTATATTAAAGGAAATGGCTTATCTTACTGAGAGACATGTGCGTATACCATTAGAAGGAATGGTCCTTTATAACATTTGACAGGTTTAAGCCATAGATAATGTATAATGTTTGTAGTTCAATGTTTTGTCAACAAGTTTTGATGTAGAAGCATATATTTTATCAGCATTGTCATGTGGCTTATTTTTGCTGGTTGCAGATAGTGAAGGGATCTTTCATTGATTTAATACTGTTCTTAAATTTAGTTTTCCAAAGGACACAGATCATAGGCTGCACAAGTAACAGGACTTTATATCTTTTTATTGTTCCAAAATTTATTATGTGTTTATGTTATATTTGTGATAAAAATAATAACTTACTGTATATTGAAACATATGCACTTTATAAATTACTCATTCCTTCAGATTGTATTCAATGATGCCATTAAATCAGTAACCCAAGATAAAGAGAGAGTCATAGAAGATCTCCGATTAAGAGTGGAACTCTTGACTGATGAAACTGAAAAGTTAAGAAGATTGCTACACAATGCAGCAAACGATTCTACAGACCAGTTCATGACTGCTCTAGCCTCAGAAAATCAAGGTTTAAAAGTAAGTATCGTATATTACATGCCTCAAGCATGGCAACTTCCAAACTCTTGGCAGTTTATCAAGCAAAACTTGGTGTTTAAGATGATTTGTGAAACGCTCCTTGTTAGGTTAGGCTTAAGGAAAGAATATATTGTATTGCCTTGGCATTTTTTATATATAAGGAAGGAAAGTACAGTATTTTTTTTATGATATACTGTATTAAATTCATATTTTTGTTTGTGATTTATAGTAACAAGTGGGATGAACTGTCATGTATTATCTTACTGTAAAGTTTTGTGTAATTTATTATACTAAAATAGTAGGAACTTATATTTTCCCCAGGGTCGTTTCTAATGTCATGCCAAAAGTGAAATAAGTACTGTAGTAAAAATAACATTCATTATAATTTTTTTTCCTGAGTGAAAGTTAGTATTACCAGTTTTCATCCATTTTTATTGTAATACTTTGCAGGAACGATGTGAAGTCCTCCAGAAAGACGTTCACAGGCTTGAGAATGAATTGTTACGAGCCAAGAGATTCAGTTTTGTTGTGGACCGGCACCAGGACATCAACATGTCTTTCACAGATGCTGGGGCTGTTGCAAATGCACCTAACTATGAAGACGTCAGAAGACTTCAGCAAGAAAACCAAGAACTTAGGGACAGATTGGTAATTATATGAGGATGTATATTATTATATATATTTCCAACTTTGTGTATAGCGTCATTGCATTTGATAATTTTTTATTTGTATAAAATTAAACTTTCAAATATGTGACAACTAGTCATTACTTGGCAACTTATCACTCAAATAAAGTACCCATGAATTAAAAGATTAATATAATTATTCTCTTTTTAACAGACACGCAGTGCTACTTCTCTGGTAGAGCGAGGAAAAATCTGCGTACAAAGCTGTCAGACAGGAGATGCTGTTCTACTTGTCTGGGACGAAAATCATCTTCACTATAGAGTCTTTTTAGAAAGCTCACCTCACCTCCACTTTCTTCACACAGATTCATATGTCCCATTGCAGCTTTCCAAAGGTAAGAACATTTTCAAAACCATATTTATGGAACTTTTTGAAAAGTTGTCTATTTATATTCCACTTGGTGCCTAAAGCAACTCAGTTGGATAAGGTAGTGCAAGGATTACAGTTACTTTCTGCCCATTTTATCTTTCCAGAAATCAACAAGAAAGAGGAAGGTTACACTGACCCTCCCTCTGCACAGTATTAATTAATTTTTTTTATTTCAAGATACGTGGTGTTCAAGTATTAGCATTTTATTCATGTTATATGAATGCATTTCATGACTCAGACTTTAAACTCTTCTTTAAGAATAAATAGTGTAGGTTATCCAACAGAGTTGTTATGCTCAGGAGGGAATTTTTGAATGAAAAAGACATGAAAAGTAAATGGAAAGTTATTTACTTATTTTCCAGTATTGAGGCAAGAGCTCTTGACTAGCTTCATTATTGTATCTGTCGTGTATTTATTTTACCTCAAGACATTTCCTATAATTTGCTCTGAGGGTTATCAAAGTGTTTCCTGAAATTGTATATGCTCTGCATAGGGGTATATGAATACATTGGGTGTGCTGTCTGTAACCTTTTATACATAATATACCTGGTCTCAATGCCCCTTGTAAGGGGGGTGGCGAGCCTAGAAATACTCATTCACCATGATCCATACATTCCTCAACCACTCTTCTGAGCTCCTTTGGGATAAAGGATTGCCACATTTCCCACCCTTCCACCCTGCTTAGGTCACCCACAAGGTAGGCGGGTAATGATATTCTACAATGAGGCTAGACACCCGCAGCTGGTTTACCCCCACCGCTTCATTACATTGCAACTCCCCTCACACACGTCCATCACAGTTTACGGAGCCAGCAGTTGCAAGAAATCCCTTTGGCCTGTGACACCCATAGACATCTTTCTCCACTCATTCCTATCTCTTGCACGCTTTCTTCCCTGCACCACTGACCTTCCACGTGTATTCAGTGCCCTTTTCTACCATCCATCCATCTCATTCTAGGTCTTCCTCTTGACCTAACTCCAATTACTTTTGCACTCCACACTCTTCACCATTCGTTCATCACTCATCCTTTCCCTATGTCCAAACCAACTTAACACTCTCTGATCTGACCTATCCGACAGTTTCCTTTCAACACCCAATCTCTGCCTGACATCCTCGTTTCTTACTCTATCTTCTGAAACACCTCATCTCCATTACATTCAACTTGCTCCTTTCATCCTCTCTTGCATTCCAAGTCTCTGCTCCATAAAGTGCTCTTAGCACAATCACACCTTTATTATCCTTCTCTTTGCATTCATTCCCAAATATCTATTTCTCATTACACTTTCCAACCCACCTAGATATTTACTCACTTCTTTAAATCTATGACTTACCTCTGCATCCACTCGTCCACTCCTTGATACATGTTACCCCAGATACTTAAAACTCTCAACTTTTTCAAGCAACTCCCCATTTACTCCTATATTCAATCTGTCAACTTTAATACGCCTCATGCATCGCAAGACTTCACTTTTAGCAATATTCACTCACAACTTCCTTCTTTCACGCGCCAAACTATTTAAGAGATAATGATAATTTTCTAAAACTATTTTACATTGTAAGTAATGCAAAAGGACCAGGGTAAACCTTTATGTTGCATATAATACAAAAATGACTGGCCTATGTGAAAAGAAGCACACACCACTTTGCTTGCTGTTCTAATATTTTGTGTTGACTGTTGGGAATAGGCAAAGTTGAATAATTTTTCTCAAAGATTAAAAGCTCATATATAACTTTTTTTTTATTGAATATCAGTTTCCCCATTATTTGACTGTACAAGCCTTTTTTTTTATTAATTTATTTATTTATTTCAGACCCTCCTCGCAAATTATATTGCACAGCAGAAGTTGTGTCGAAGGAATTTTGCCAGGCAAAGAAGGTAAAGTCCACTTCTACTTTCTTTTCTTATTTATATCTTCCCCCATGGTACCACATCAAGTTTGTGTTTTTGTGCGGAGAGTAGACTGTGTGTGTTTCTGTGTCCATATGCATTTTTTTCATTTATTCTTGAAAAACATGTGATATCCAAGAAATATTGCTATTTACAAATGGTTACATGTTAGGAAATTTACATTGCATAGGGAATAGTGCTTGCTCCATGGTGTTTTAGTGGTGCATTTAACCCCGGCAGGAAAGATATTTGCAAACTTGGTGAAACTAATTTCTTAGGGTATACTGAAGAATGTGGAATGGGCAGTAAATATAATCATTGTGACATTCACATATAGACTTATATATCCCCAGAATTTTTGTAAGAAAAAGTGAGTAAATATATATACCTCCTACCAAAAATAAAAGTATATTTTTACCTGTTCGTATTTTTAGGATACGTTCATATAAAATAAGTATAAATTAAGAATTAAACACACTGTATTCTATTTACTCATGGAGGAGGATTATATTTACTCTAGGTTTTTTAGTTTTACCTATCACAATTAGTTGTCATATGAATTGGGCTAGGCACAGATAGATCTGAACTGGGGATTAATTCTGGATGCCCTTCCTAGTGCCCTACAATGAGATCGAACCTGCATTAGTCAGGTTTGTCATTTCCCAACTCAGCTACTCTTGCCCCTATTATTTTTACTTGAGGATACTGAGAGGATTTGGGAGCCACTGTAGATTGGTGGTAGAGCATACGAGTTGGGAAGTGACAAGCCTGACTGATGAGTCTAAGAACGCTACATCAATTCGTGTTTTGGGATGTTAGGAGGAAGGGGATTGAGCTTCAGTTCCCCAAAGCCAATATTTATGGGTCCACCCTCATGCATAGGGACAAATTGTGCCATATAAAATGGAAATAAAGTATACAGTGCTCCCTCGTTTATCGTGGGGGTTCAGTTCCGGGTAAAGCCGTGAAAGGTGAAATTCCGCGAAGTAGGAGCATCATATTTATTACAGGTATTTTACATTTATATTTACCTTTATTGTATAAATCCTCCCTCTACTGTTAACAACTCACCCTTTACTTTATTAATAACAGCGCGCAAGCGTAAATTTATATGAACGTGATATTTTGAAGACTGACAAAAAGTATTAAGAACAAACAGCAAACAAACTTTCGATATAATATCGTCAGGGAAATAGCGTGTAGAGAATATATATATTTTATTTAAGTTTCCCATGTACAGTACAATATACGTTTTCTTTGTAACGAATTGTATACATTTTCTTTTTGTATCAGCTGATTTTGTTTACGTTAAGATTTCGTGCAGCATGGTCGATATGTAAAGAAGATAGAATAATGTTTAGAACCAAGGAATATTAATAATATTATAATCTTGAAAATTAGATTAACCCCAAATAGGATGAGTAAATAAATATTTTATGAATAAGATATTGTGCCTGAATAGTGATAAGCATTAGCTGATACAGAAGTGGCAAAACGTTTTGGTCAGAGATTCGTTCTCATTCCTCCTCCTCCTCTTCTACCGCTTAATGCGATCGAATATTATGAAAAGAATTGAAAAAAAGCATTAAGAATAAAGAGCAAACAGACTTTCGATATAATGTCGTCAGGGAAATAGCGTGCGAGGGTGTATCAGCTGATAAGGAAGCGCCAAAACGTTTGCAGATAGAGGATTTTTCTCCCGCATCCTCCTCCTCTTCTACCGCTTAATGCGATCGAATATTATGAAGAAAATTAAAAAAAAAACATTAAGAACAAACAGCAAACAAACTTGAGATATGATATCGTTAGGGAAATAGTGTGTAGAGAATATATATATTTCATTTTAGTTTCCCATGTACAGTACAATAGTTTTTTTTTTGTCTCAGCTGACTTTGTTTATGTTAAGATTTTGTGCAGCATGGTTGATATGTAAAAAAGATAGAATAATGTTTAGAACCAAGGCATATTAATAATACTATAATCATGAAAATTAGATAAACCCCAAATAGGATAAGTAAATAAATATTTTATGAATAAGATATTGTGCCTGAATAGTGATAAGCATCAGCTGATACGGAAGTGGCAAAACGTTTGGTTAGCGGTTCATTCTCATACATCCTCCTTCTCTTCTACCTCTTAATGCAATCAAATATTATGAAGAAAATTGAAAAAAAGCATTAAGAACAAACAGCAAACAAACTTTCGATATATCTTCAGGGAAATGGCGTGCGAGGGTGCATCAGCTGATATGGAGGCGGCAAAACGTTTGCATCCTCATGCTCAAAAATAGTTTTTTTGAACTTACATAGGTCCGTCCAGAACAGTTCGATGTTAAGTCTTCCTTCAGTTACGGTTCTTTTTCTCTGCCTACAGCTACACTGAATATTCTTGGATATTCATTACACATCTTTTATATTCCCTTCACATCTGACAGGTCATTACACTCTCCATCTGTTTCTCTTTACTTTATGTATTCTTCGTGCCCAGGCCCGATAAAGGCTGTTTTATTTTATTATCTTTTTGGCCCATCCAGGTGTCTCACACACACACACACACACACACAGTTATGATGAGAGGCTGAGGGAATTAGACTTACCATCACTCGAAGCTAGAAGATTGAGGGGGGATATGGTGACAGTCTTTAAATTCCTTCGTGGTTATGATAGAGTGGATAGGGATCGATATTTTGATATGGCTGGCTCTAGAACTAGAGGTCATAGTTTGAAGCTTCGTAAGAAAACTTCTTTGCAGGATGTAAGGAAATACTTTTTCAGTGTAAGAGTAGTTGATAATTGGAATTGGCTAAGCGAGGAGGTAGTTGATGCTATATCAACCCATAGTTTTAAGGACAGGTATGATAAGTATCACTAAATAGAAAATGGACCGATCAGGAGACGGGAAGATGCGAGCTTTGGGCTCTTTCCCGTAAACGCAATTAGGTAATTACACACACACGCACACACACACACACACACACACACACACACACACACACACACACACACACACACACACACACACAAAACGCGATGCACTGAATTCGCGAAAGGTGAATCGCGATATAGCGAGAGATTACTGTACTTGTAGGCAGAGTTTGATCCCAAATCGATTATGATAAAAAAGTGTTTTGTAAAATGCCGTGGCTTTTAAGAGGAGAAAATACGATAAGTTCTACCCATAATTGGGCAACAGAATAAAGATCTTTCTAGAAGAATAGGAAAATAAACCATTACAATATGGAGGAAGGCTGTTGGAGGTAAATTTAAATTGAAACAGGGTGCTTGGGGTTGATAGAGTTTTGAAAGTTAGGTAAAGATTTTTATTTAGTTATTTTTTTTATATACGAAGTTTTTCTGTAAATTGAATATTTTCTTTTGGAACTTAAAGTTTTGTCCCTTCTGAGATGTAATTATGATATCTTTTTTTATTCTATAATTTCAATATTATGATATGTATAATTTTTCAGAACTGAGGATAATTATTATTATTATTGTTATTATTATTATTATTATTATTATTATTATTATTATTATTATTATAATAGTTATTCCTCTTCTTCTTCTTCTTCTTCTTCTTCTTCTTCTTCTTCTTCTTCTTTATTATTATTATTATTATTATTATTATTATTATTATTTTTATTTTTATTATTATTATTATTATTATTATAAGTAGTCGTAGTATTTGTTTTGATGATACAGTACACAGACACTCCCCAACTTTTGAACGAGTTAGGCTCTAGAAGTCTGTTTGCAAGTAGAATTATTCGTAAGTTGTGTTTAGGCCAAAAAAGGTACTGTACACTACATACATATGCAGTACTGTACAATACTTAGGTAAATACACTTAACTACTACATAAAATATAAAGTATACATTATTACTGAATTTTGATACAGTAATAATAGTGTAATAATGCAATGCAGTACAGTAATGCATACATTAATATGGGTAGATAATGGGCAGGTTTTTGTGTTAGCTTTTGGAACCGGGAGTAAAAAATTGAATAAGAATTCGGTATACAGTATTTGAAATTTCAGGAAATAAATATTCATTTCTTTGGGTTTAAGCTTAACTCGTATAATTTCCTTCTCTTCGCTGTCCCTTTTGTGTTACGCTACCTTAACTGTAGTGCATGGAATTTTGGTGTATTGTAAAATTGTTCAAGAAAGCAAAGGTAAGGAAAAGGGAAACATAATTATATGAATAGTAGCAATAAAATAGAACAGAAAAAATAGCAATTAGACAAAGGCATGAATATAATGTAGCTGAAAAACTGTAACAAAGCAGAATAACAAAACAAAAGTAATAGTCAAAATGATTCTGATAGTAAACAAGGAAAATATGTAACTAAAAGTAAACATTAACCTCTAAACAAGAACATAACATCAACGGAAATAGTTACAGAAGACCAGTAACTATATAATAGCAACACAGAAAATAAGAGTCAACTGGAACAGTAACTATTAAACTACTAGCATTAGTACAAGATATTTGTTGGTTGCTTCAGTAAATACAAACAGGCAAAACATTGTTTTAAATCCAATAACAAGCTTTGTATTCAACCAGTCCTTATCTTCAAGTTAGATAAGATTTTACATCCATCATATTAATAGGAAGTCATACCTTGAAAGGAAAGCATTTAATCTGTCTTTTACTTATATATTCACCCATTTTTCCTGTGTTCATGCGGGGTCACTGATTGTCACTAGACGCTTTAAAAACTACTTCTCCTAAGACTAAGGGTCTGTTCACTCAGGGCATTTTTAACCACGCGATTGGAAATGCGCTGTTGCATTTTCAGTGTTTGTGTATGGAATCGTTCACACGTAACCGTGGTGGTGGCGAGATCCCCCTCTCATACGCGCCATTGGCAGGCATGTCAAGATACATACAAACATATGTCATTGTTCGCACAGAGCGGTGAAACGTGCGTTTTTAGGACAGCAGAGGTCATCATTGGCTGTATGCCAGCCATTGAGAAAAGAGACTGCGTTACCTTGGCAACCCTGGCCTCCACATGGACTGATCCCTGTAATGAGTCACTCACACACCATTGCATCGCGGGCCACTGCTAGATGCCATTAACACGAAGAAAAAAAGTGGATCTACCGCTCGGTGGGCGCTGCGGTCCAATATGCTTCATGTGAATGAATACATCGTTAACCACGGTGGCCACGGCCATGTTTAAAAACACCCTGTGTGAACAGGCCCTAAATGTCACTCTCTCCAATTATTCAGGCTTGCAATTGGTTTTGGTGTAAAATTTTATTTGGCAGGGTGCGCTTCCTGACACCAACCCTCTTTTGATATGGATATGTAGTTGGTTTTGCCTTATATATTTTACAGATAGATGCCCCTCCTGACACCAAACCTCCATTGATCCGAACTTGTGGTTGGTTTAAGTGATTTCTTTTTCTGCCAAACCCCTTCCTGTTACCAGCCCTCTATGATCCAGGTTTATAGTTGGTTGAGCTCAATTATTACGATCTGATACCCTTCTGTATACTAACCTTCTATTGATTCGGGGTTATGGTTTATTTTTCGAAATTTTTTTATGACCTGATGTCCCTCATAATGCCAATATTCTATTGATTTATAGGGGAACGATTGGGTTTGGCGAGTATTTTTTTACGACCTGATCCCCATCCTACTGCCGATCATCCATTGATATAGGGAGACGGTTAGTCTCCTATTCATTCGGTGGTATGTTGTTTATTGGTAAATTTTTTTATTCAGCCCAGTGCCCTTCCTAATACCAACCCTCTACTGAGCCAAACTTATGATTGGTTTTGGTAATTTTTCACTGTGATATCCTTTCTTGTACCAACCCTCTTTATTGATTATTGCTTGTGTTTGGTTTGGGAAAAGTTTTTTTATTGCCTGATAACTTTCCTTATATCAACACTTATTGTTCTGCTTTTGTGATTGGTTATGGCTCTTATTTTACGTCCGAAAGCCCCTCCTTATACCAGTCCTATCCACTGGTCTGGCCTTGGGATAAGCACCATAGTGAGCTGGCTTGTCTT
>JAXCGZ010006673.1:0-30772 GCA_037179515.1 Halocaridina rubra
ATTATGGTTATGCATTCTTAACATTATTTAGCTTTACGACTTGTTCATTATAGAATATGAAGGAGTAATATCTGATGAATGCGTACTTCGTAAATGAAACAATTGTGGAATTGTACTGAAGGGGTTTTCTAAACGAGAGGTTCACTTGAAAGTGAGCACATTATAGGTCATTTAATTTTCTGTGTATAAATGAAAAAGGTAACAAGTTATATATATATATATATATATATATATATAATATATATATATATATATATATATATATATATATATATATATATATATATATATATATATATATATATATTATATATATATATATATATATATATATATATATATATATATATATATATATATATATATATATAAGTAATAAATAAAATTAGCGAGTTGCTATTTGCCAATGACACTTGTGGCTGCTTCAAAGGGTAAAGAGCAGAGGTTGAGGATGTGGGGAAAACGTCACCAAAACTTAATAAAAAGATGAAGGGGCGAACTATTGAAGGCATTGAGTATAGAAAAGAAAGAGGGATTCTTATAACGGCACACTAAGTTCAGATTTCATGATAAATAATTGGTCCTATAGCATTGTTTGCTTTTGAGTGCTTGAGTTTAAATGCAGTATAGGAATGATAAATTGAAGTGCTGGAAATAATATGTATTAGGAAAATGCACAAAAAAATCGTTCTATAGGTTGAATTTCGGAATTATTTTCGTCTGTGCAAAATATATAAATGAGCAATAAGGCTAACTTATGAAACGCTGTCATTTGCGTCTCAGGTGTGAACTGAAACAAGCATGTAACTAACACACTCCACTACTTATTGTCTTGGTCTCTCAGTCAGTATACGAAATTTAGAGCATAAGTATTTTTTGTTCTTGTGCATGTCAGTGACAGTATAAGCTGATGGTACATGAGTCGAAACTTTCCTCTTCTCCCTAACACCTTGCTTGGGTCAAGATCGTCTGATGTGAGGTGCAACAGCCACAAGTAGTAGCAGTAGTGCAGAATAATGCATTAAAGGAGAGAGGTTAGAGAACCTTACCTGACTGAGCACTCAAAATATATTTTTATGAATGACTTATTGTGCTGTTACCTTTAAGCAACTCGTAACAGCACAGTATTCAATGATGTCCTAGAAATTTTGTATTGCTTAGTTTGCTCTTCGTAGCATTAGTATCGGCTATAAAATAATTAATAAGGTTACTTGTTTAAGCTATGCAAAATAAAATTCATAAGACTTGAACCATGATCTGAAGTCTTTATTTAAAGTCCTTTTATCTTGAGCAACCATTTCCTGTAGCTCATGTCGATTTCTTTTGATATTCATAAAAATATTAACTTTTCAGGAGAAATATAATCCGCTTATGACATTTTCAAAGTGATCGGAATACAAAGAATGATGCCGTAAATTCCTACAAAATAAATGAAGAAGTTTATTTACATTAGATGGCAATGTTCATTTCACCAAAAAATAATAAAATATATATATTCATAGATACGCGTAAATCTACGAGTACCAATTACAATATATGATTTTTTATTTAATATTTCATTTTCATATTTTCTTATAATAAATGACTGGCAAGTTTTCGTAAATGAAATAATTTACGATCAATGTATGGAGTAGTCACTTGAACGCACCCGATATGCTACTTGTAAACATTACCTGTGTTATAAGTTCAACATTCGAGTCTCGGCGTGTTTCATAACCACAAGAATGGTTAGTGGTTTATCATTTCTCTATTCGTCATTTTCATGTGTATCTTCCTTTAAATAATAAAAATTAATAGCACTTATATATATGTGCATACTTTCACACTTCCATTTAAATAAAAATGTGAGTTATGATAGTATATAAGCTGCTTCATCCCCGATAAGATTCGAGTTGATAGGTAAATGTGATTTTAGTTGTTATAGAAACCTTTTGTTTCATATATTCATGTCGAAGTTTGAGGGTGTGAAGGTAAACATATACCTAATCAGATACTCATGCTGTGAACTGAACAGAGTAAAATGGTAAATAGGATAAACTTGTAAAAATCCACATGATAATTTGTATACAAAGGACAGATTCTGGTAGTATGTTGAGAGTTGGTAAAATTCAGTGTAAGTATGCAATTAAATTATTTAATTATAAGGTATTTGGGTAAATGATTTGGATAAGATTCGTTTTATACACCCGTTCATAGGCAACCTAAGAAATCAGTGTTACCAACACTTCTTGTAATATGCCACGCTGCTGTTTAACTCCTAAATTTACCCTTTTAAGGTCCGTAAGACATCAAATTAGAAGTTAGTCAGGGTAGGTTAGTTAAAATTGTTTATTTAAGTACCTACTGCTGCCTACCACGATCATCCCTGATACAAAAAAAAACAAATTTATTTCCGATAATGAAAAATATCAGATTAAATTCAAAACACGAAACCCCATCAGAAAAAAATAGTTTAGTACAAAAATTGAAGGATTGCATAAAACGAATCTTATTCAGTCAATAATATCAATTAGTTCGTTTTTTAACTGGGGTTGATCTACCCAAGCCTACCTAGCAAAACCTAACCTAATATTATCGTAAAGTGTATGAGTTTTTTCCTAACTTGGACGTGCAAACAATCATTTACTGAAATACAGAGTAAGTGTTCTGTTATTATATAGGGATTTCCTTGTTGTTGCTAAGATGCATAAACAGCCAGGTGTTAGGCCAGCTACTCATCCAAATGGCATATACCTATCGGCTGGGTTGGGAGATTGGGTAGAGGATCAAACTCCAGTTTTGCATAATATTTACTTTCCTACACCCCAGTTATAAATAAAATTGTTAAGTTTATAGTAAATCTCGGTTGGGTTAGTTTCAACCCCAGTTACGAAACGAGTTGATAATTGAAATTCTTGTTTGCTTTTATTTTCAACGTTTTTTTATTTCACTTGTTGGGGGTGCACTAGTAAACAGTTTCCCCAGTGTTATATATAGAAATGCATGACCATCATATGATAATACTGAAAAGCAAGACATCTATTTACTATTTACACGACTATGGTGCGTGGAATAATGTTCACGAAAAAAGTTACAAGTATGACTGAGAGAAAAGTAACTGAAAGTTACAAATGTATGAACAGACAGTTCATGATTCATACATAATGGCAACATTATTTTCTTATGAAGGCATTACACAGAATGTTAGATACACTGTCTAATGTTGTGTTGTGACTATTTCTGTGACTTTCCTGGATGCATAACAAAAAGTATACACTTAGTTTTCTATATTCTTATTAGATCTTTCAATGTGTTATAAAATATTTGTTAAATACTAAGAAGGTTAACACTTAATGCAAAGTTTCATATGACAAGAAGTATTTTTTAGTTTTATATATATGAATATTGCTTATGTTTATATTTTATGCCAAATACCATATGAGCTGACAGTTATGCAATTCTAGTTTCCTTAAAATAATAAACCCAGCTTTTAGGGTATTTGGTAAAGAGTTTTGTTTTATATAGAGAGTGAATTTTGATAATAAATACTCTCCTATTGCATATTTTATGACAAACAAAAAATAGTATAGGAAAGGAGATAGTGCAAGCTCTTGCTCATATACTCCTATATCATTTATTCACCTTCTTGGTTATGTACAGAATACTTAGATTATATATTTTCTCCATACAAACAAAAGTAAGCAAGGAGAAAGTGCCATTTCCTGCTCATAGGCTCCTTTATTATTTAATCACTTTATCGGATGTGAAACAAATAAAAAGATGATTTTTTTCTCCTTGCTGCCAGGTATTATTATTGTTATTATTATTATTATTATTATTATTATTATTATTATTATTATTATTATTATTATTATTATATATCCTGGTAGCAGTGGAGTGGGAAGAATATCACCTCCTTTTTTTCTTTGTATTTTGATAGTCATCTGATAGTAAATCCCTTGTGATGGAGGAGAAATAATACTGTAACACATATTTCCTACATGTCATAAGAGCAGAGAGGGATATTTTTTTTCTACCACCAGAGGGTCCCCGATTTACGACAGGGTTCTGTTCCTGACAGCTGCTGTAACCTGGATTTCATCGTAAGTCGGAAAACACCTAAATTCGAACCTAGGTCCCCCACCAATGCTAAAAATAAATACTCTAAAACGTAGAAAAATATTCAAAGTTCTTAATCTAAGACATAAAAATAGTTAAAGTACACTATACAATATTGCTTTCCTTAACCGCTGTGGTTGGCTTGCATCTGGATAACTGGATAACTTCAGCCCCGATATCCAACTTAGGGTCGAACGGCCTAAAACCAGCAAATAAGCACAAGAACAACTGGGCAACACTTGTTTGTCTCCCCTCTCCCATTTTCGCACTAGTAAACTATCTTTTTCCTTAATTCTGAATCAACAGGAGGCTCACTGGGATGCACCATCGATGCTGGCCATCCAGCCAAAGCACTAATGACATCTTTCTTTTATTCATGTTGAAAGTATGTAATCACAGCAAATGAGCATGATAAACAGTATGACGGACGAGAGGCTGAGAAGCAATGCCTTTACAACAGCTAGTTTCTTAATTATGCATTCTTATTATTCTAAAGATTGTATTTACAGCTATGTATTTGGTAATTTTGTAAATATATCTAATTCCTTGAAATAACCAGATACGTGAATAAATAAATAAATAAAATCATTAACTTGATATATATGTATACAACAATGCTGTGTGACTATTCTTTCGCCAACCTCACCAAACTTTTTCACATAAAGACTGTATTTACGGCTATGTATTTTGTAATTTTATAAATTAATTAAATCTAATTCCTTCAAGTAACCAAATACATAAACAAATAAATAAGTATAACCATTAATTGGGATATTGGTGCAGTATACAATAATACTGTGTGACTATTCTTTCGTGACGCTCAACAGACTATTTTGCATAAAATCACATTTACAGTTGTGTTAGGTAATTTCGTAAATAAATTCAGTATAATCCTTGAATATAGCCAAGGAAATAAACAAATAAATAAATAAAACCATTAACTTAATATAGATGAGTACAGCTGTGCTGCCAGCTGTGTATTCGTTCGCCATGCTCACAAACTGTTCAGTGTGTGCAGTTTGAATTTACCACACAATCCAGGTAGGTAAAAAAATTTATACATTAATAATTTCATTATTTATTGGCCTTTGTCGTAAAGACAGAATGTCATAACTGGGAACGTTGTAAATCAGGGACCCTCTGTACTACAAAATTTACACAAGTCTTGATGGCACACTATGCTTTATATATCCGGGTTGAAGGGGGTAAAGAAAGAAACATCTCCCATCGAGGCGAATTTCCTTCTCCAGAAGTGTCTTCAACATAAGTTCCTCGAAGACCAGATATGCAGGCTTTCGAAGGCTACAAGCCTTCATCGTCAGGCAGTTAAATAAACACTGAAGTAAAGAACTGTCCTGGAAAAAGACGAAGTTTGGGAAGCTCCACTTCCACAGGTGGAAAAATATCCATAAATTAGGTCTCAAAATATAGCGTACTTTTTTCTGTGTTGTTTCACTGATAGGCTTCCTTACCATTTAGTACTGTATGGTAACAGTTTGTGCTTACTCATAATATATATATATATATATATATATATATATATATATATATATATATATATATATATATATATATATATATATATATATATATATATATATATATATATATATATATATATATATATATAATATGGTACTATTTGAATTGAATTTACTATTATAATTGCCCTTCCTAAGAAAAGTACATACGTGGAAGTACACTTACTAGTGATAGTATTTGAGATGTACTTTATGCATACTTAATGATCTATATTTACCTTTATATAACTTGCAAATCAATTTAGCTTGAATAATTAAATCATCACTTTCTTGCAGGGCCTATTTGAAAAAGATTTCTCTCAGATTCCATGTTTTCGCCAGACCTTTATGTATAGCATTTCAACAGGACTTGGGGCAGGAATTGTATATTTTCTATTAACATCAAAAATACGCCAAGCTACACATTTTGGCGTTGGATCTTATGCTATAGTAACGTTAGGATATTGGTAAGTTTCTCCTTTTTCTAATTTTTATGAGTTAATGCTGAAGACTAAAGAATATAACATGTGCTATTATCTTATGTGAACTGAGTTTCCTTCCCTAGATGCCAGTTAATGAAATTATATCACATTTAATTAGTGTGTGCTCATACCAAGTACTTGTTATCATAATTCATTGTACAGTGGTGTCAAGTTATCGTACTGTAATACAATTATTAAAGTATAACACTCTCTTGTTTTGCTCATTCAATTAGTTCATGCTTATACAAATTAGGTATGGCTTGAATATACTGTACATTGATGGTAGTAACACAAGTAAACTGTTATCTTGTATTATTTTGTAGGGCATACTGTCGATATAACTTTTCTAAAGAGAAACAGCGAACTGGGCAACTTCGTAAGGCTCTTCAACATCAGGTAGCTTATGAAGGAACTGAATTAGAAAGTAAAGTTAAAGGTCAGTAATGTATACTGACATTCTCAGGCCTCACTTTCAACTTTTTCCACACTGACACTTGTAATCCATGTTCCAGTTTACATCTGTAAGTATATATGAAGTTTAAAAGCTTTATGTTTTGTATTACTATGAGATCCCCAGTACTGCAAATATTTCTTTTTCTAAGACCGTCAAGTAAATAGTGTATGTTTAACAGTCTGTTTCATTATTTATTGTAAATATTGTACTGTATATTGAATAAGAAGGAATTATATATTACAGCTACTTTCTTAAACCACTTTCCACATGTATTTTTAGACAGCAAATGTGATTATATAAGCTTATGAGTAATTTGGATCTCCTTCTGTGAGGATGTCAAACCTTTATAGGTCATAGTCTTGATGACTAATCACAAATATTCCTATTAGTAGTTGCATACTTGAGCCCTTGTCAATGAAAATGTAAAGTTATTGCTTATAGCAAAGATTAATTAATAATACAAAATATTGAACATTTGGCACATATGACAAGTTGTAAAGTATATAGTACATAATTTCGCAAATCCTTCTTCATATATCTCTTAGGCTATCTACTGTAGGTGAAGATTATTCTTTTCCTTTGAAAACCTGCAAGTTTTACTATTCTTTATCACTTATGTTGCTGTTGCCAACTCTCTTTGCTTACACATGCATTTTTTTGACTCCATGCAGCCTGTCAGAAGTCTCTTTCCGGGGTTGCTGACTTTCACCTGGCATTGAGTAATTCTTAAAAAAAAAAAAAAAAAAAGACAAAATTGTCTTAGCTACGTTATCACTTTGGTGATGTGTTTTATAGGCCCTACAAACAATGGCGGCTGACACTTCAACCCACAAAAACTATGGAAAAACTGTGACCCCCCTCCCTCAACTGTTGCCTGGCTATCGATGGTCTCTTCATTCTGTTTCATGAGACCAATATTTCCAAGAAGGGAATTGAGGAACGGAAAGTGGATGTTGACAGAAAAGACAGAGACTAAAAGAAGGACATCTTTTCCCCCTCAAAACATTTTTCTGGCTCCATACATCCCTTCAAGAGTGCTGTATTGTGAAAAAAAGAACATAGGAAGGGTAGACAGGAGAAAAATGGCCTCATAAAAATTTCTATTTTTACCACGCTTGCAGATTATCTAGGCCTCCCTGAAGTTCTCTACCAATGTTCTTTTCTTTTACTTTCTTCATAGTCTTTGCATCATCTGAAAACATATTTAATAATTCATTTCCAGACTCCAGAAAGTAATTTACATCTGTAATTCTTAGCTGCTCATTTCTTGCTCGTTTGTAATTTTACCAGGCATTTATACTTTTCCTCCTGCTATATCTTTTCCAACATTTGCCCTCTTATATTCATTACTAACCATTTCTCTTTGGCATTAATAATTTCTATGGATGGTATACAGTGTCCTCTCATATTCCTCGCAAAAATTTCCGCACATCTCCAGTAGAGATTTGTTATGTATTTGTTTCCCCCAGTCAACACCTGCAAAATTATTAATACACTATTCTTATAGTCTACTTTTGGATAGTTCTTAGTCATTTCATTTTCGGTTCCCCTACTCTCAAGTAGAACATCTCCAATAATATACTCCAACAACAACACACAGTGGTCACTCTTGCCAAATGGTGACTCATGCTCAGTTTTGTTGATAGCCAATACGTTAACTGTGAATAGCAGATCAGTGATAGTTCATCTCTTCTCCTGCCTCTTGTTGGTTCCAATATAAGTTAGTGCAAGATGCTGCCATGTATAATATCTGGGAAATTTACCTTAAAAGAATCCTCTTCACTCTGTGGATCAAAGCTATTCCAGTCAACTTCTCTAAGGTTAAAATCCCACATAATTATTATCTTACATTTTATCTCACGAGCAATGTTTACAACTGGAGCTAACTCCTAGTGTATCAATATTACTTTCCTTATAAACCTCTAGTCTTTGCTGAATCCTTGGTGTGTCATATACTACAGTTACTATAATGCTCTCTGAACCCGTATTTACCAGAGTAACAGTAAAATCCTTGAACTCTCTTGCAATAGCAATATTAACCTCTTCAACCTAGAACCTTTCACTTAAGAGCAACAATTGATACCTGTATTATCTCTGTAATTATTATTTTGATACCCTTAGGAAAAACTGTAGCAACATTCCCTCACTTAATTTTGTCTTTATAATCACTCTCAGCATTTGTGTATAGTAACCTTCAGGAGGTTGTATCCCTTGGTTTCCTAACATTTTCTTACTCATCCCTTTGACTGGGTGAAACATAAAACAAAAGTTTCTCTTCCCTCATTTAACCTTATAGTTTCCTGTAGCCACTTTCTATATTTTTTCCATATCTGCATATGTTCTATAAGGTCGAATGAACACTGTCCTGTATTCTTGACAGTAATTTGTGGTGGGTTGTGTAATTACCTAATTGTGCTTACGGGAAAGAGCCCTATGCTTGCAACTCCCCATCTCTCTTCAGTTCCATTTTTGTACTCAATGATACTTATCATACTTTTCCTTAAAATTATGAATTGAATTAGCATTGTGTGCGTGTAAATATGTTGTACATATATAGGCACAATGACCACTAAATGTAGAAAGAAAATTTTATTAAGATATTTGACTAGTATATATACAAAAGTTTTATAAAAAAGTTACATCTTTGGTGATGTGCCCTCGTCAGACACTCGTACATCAATGAGTTGTGCGATGAGTTGCTTGCTCGTCTACTTCAGTAATTATTCTCAAGTAGCTGCAATGCTTAGTTGTGATCTGGAAAAAAAGACTAAATACTCAAGACAATTTGTGAAAAAAATACTCGAGGCTTAACTTTTGTACCTTTTACATAATTTCTTAAATTTTCAATGGCTTAGATATTTTGTATGACAAAACACCAATTATTTTTAAAGATATTTAAGAAATTTCTTAAATAAATCATAAATGCTCTGGTTAAGCCAACATAGCAGGATGTAACAAAAATTTACCTATTCACGAACAGAGAAGAGTTGCGTCTCTTCAGCAGAAGTGGTAAAGGTCAAACAATTATATAAATAACCCCCAAAAGATACAATCCCACAAATGAATCCCTATGTATTGATTTACATGGTATGTTTAGTTATTTACAACTATTAACAATAGCAACAAAATACGAAGCAACTTTTTAGTGCTGCTTGTTTAATGCTGCTGCATCACTTTATATTGTTCTTTCTTTTTTATGCCTTCAAAGCATCATCTCGCAAATTACATCAGTCCTTTTGCACAGCTTCTCAGTGTCGAGTCCCCATAAGTTTATTATGGACAGTATATCCTAACTTTTAAGGGGCACAGGCCCTAAAGTATCTTATTCATGGAAAAGTAAACTTGCCTCTTGAGCACTGCTCCCCTGAGGCCTGTCCACAGACCTTTCATGTGTGAACCCATCAAATATTAAAGAATTAAAAGTATACAGAAATCACTGGGAAAGCAAATATTCAGCAAGTAGTATAACAGGATTGTAAACCACACCACAGCTGTTCAGTTAACATAATATCTACTAAATTGTCAAGATAGTGTAAACAGTCTTATCTTACTATCTGAACCATGATAAGAGTACAGTATTATAAATCGAGAACCTAACAATTATTTTTGACAGATTAAAAAAAATAAAAATTTTGCACTACTGGACATCTCAGATATTTAAAGAACATTCTTTATCTTCAAAGAAGCTACCTATACACATAAACTCCCTGATCTGTAATAAATTACATACCATAATTTTAACCAAAAACTCTAAGATGATCAAATACCAACAATTACAGTGTAAAAATATGTTTTTCAATCTGACGAGATCCCTTAAGCCAATCTACCAATTTATGCACAATTGTACAGTAATGACAAATCACCTTAACATATTTTGTAGAAGGCATACATACTACGGTTTGAGTGTAAACAAAAGTAATTGCTTACGAATGAATTTTCACACTTACAATAATAACTTAAGTTTGCATATGACTGAACAGCTGATGCCTTTTCACTTATTTAACATTGTCAAATTGTTTCAGATACTATAAGTTACATATGGAATTGACAGTGTAGTTGTTTCTCATACCTTAAATAACAGTAAATGCAAACTTGCCCATAAAAGCACATATAGTATCACACCTACTAAGCAAAATAACACTGTCAGACTTGGAATTCGAGTAATTATTGAATGCGACAGGCACATCATGATTACGACTCCACAGAAATGTAAAGCATTCATTGCTTTTATAAGTGATTACAAAAGATCGCTTTAACTATAGCGAGATATATATATCAGTTGACATTAGCTACACCCATGGTGTGTATGCTGCTGCTCTACTGAGGGAATACAGACAAAAAGCTAACTACTTAACATAGACGAAAACTAAATTAAAAATACAAAAGGAAAAATAAACCCTGAGCATGAAGGTGATAAGCCTTACATTAAAATATCAAATCCTTATTTGTATTTAACAAATAAAATGAGCGAAAGTGTTCTCAAGGTTATATTAAGATTTGGGTTTAGATCATTTTTGATACTAACCTAACCAGTGTCCATATTTAACACCGATTTTGGGGAATATGGAGTATATTTTTAAGGATCTTTCAGTGGATGGAAGAAATTATACTGTACTAAATATACCTCTTATACAAAGATACTAAGGCAACAATGCACTGCAAATATACCTTATATTTTACTATGATGAAGTTGGAGAGCATGTTCCCCCATACTTGCAAAACATGTAAGTCTTGCATCTTTTTTTTTTTTTTTTTCCATATACAGCTGGTGAAATTAGAATTAAACTATGCCAGGTCTTATGTTATCACTTATTTTGTACTGATTAATACACGAGATAACTTGAAATGCAAGTAAGAAACCATGTCAAGTTATAATACTATTAATAAAAAGAACGTAATATTCTGAAAAGTTAAAAAGTAAATAGGACGAGTACAACAGAAGAATGTACTTTTTTCTGATATGAGAAACCTAACGTTATTTGTAAATAGAGAGAATTCGTAAAATTATTTATAAGAAACAAATTCACCTCATCAAACTCAATGCTATCTCTTAAAGTGAGTAGTGGTTTTTTACTCTCATACTTTATGCCATCTGCAGAAATGAATTGGGTATCCATAACAATGTTGCAATGCCAAAACTTCATCACATTACATATTGTGTCATTTTATGTGTCAGTCTTAATCCCCCAATCAATTGAGGGTGGACATAGACAAATTGGAACTGAGGAAGAAGGGCTGGAAGCCCTTCCTAATGACCCATGGTGGGCGTGAACTCGGGTTTTTCTTTTCCCCAAGAAGAACGTTCTAACCACTGCGCTACTGCATTCCCCTTTCATCAGATTATATATAAAGAATTAAAACAGAAAAAGAGTGTAACAGCACAGAATATTTTAACCATGAAAATTATGAATTATATGTCAGCACAATAATAGAATAAGTATTTTCCCATATCTCTTACAGCAACTCACCACTCCCTATCTTTATGAACATTTCATGCAAACTTCCAGACACCAAAATCCCATTTAAAGTATAATAGTGTCAGCTAATTAGATTGAATTGTAGCAATAAGTGTGGAACTTTATTGACCCATATATTTGGTCAACGTGTCAGTGCAATTTAGAGATGAGAAACCAAGGAATTTAAATCATCACTCACAGAATGTTACCTCATCGCTAAATTTAAACTTTTTCTCATGGCACTCATCAAAGTTATTGTATTGTGTACTTCCTGTAAATTCAATACTTCAGTACTTATAAACTCAATCTCAAAAAAATTGATTTACAAGTTTACAATCATAAGGAAAAAAAACAAATATGTTCCTCAGAGCAACAGCATAACTTTGACAAGAAACAGACAGAATAAAATTGCAAACAGAGATGTGCCTCTACCAAAATAATGACGACGTAGCAACTAAAATTTTGTGAATTCGGATACCCGCTTGGAGGTTAATTAACGATTCCAATGCATTATGTCTAAAAGTTACAATTATTGGCAGTATTTCTTAAAACAATCTAACTCTAAGACCAATTATCAATTCTTTGAAATATCCTAGCCAAAGCAGCATTAAAATAATTTTTACAAAGAAATTCACAATTTACTAATATGAATATTAGTAGATAAGGTATATACCATAAATTCAGACCCTGAGCTATAAACACCAAATGTTTACAGTTTCAATATTGAACACTTCAAATTAATTAAAGATCAATGCCAGATATGAGTATAAAATAATAAAAGGCAATAATAAATGAGCACATTCCAAAATAAATGCTCTAAGGCAATTTATTTGTAAATTTTTAAGTCATTAATCAAAATTTTATTACCCAGTTCTTTTGCTGAAGCATTAGTTAAACAACGCATACAATAACAATCAATGGAACTTAAGGCTCGAGCTGAATCATGAGTCTATGCAGCTGTTCTAAGACTTCTATCCGGAATTAACCACCCCTCTGACATTTTTATTTATGCCATCCATTAAGTAAAAATTTTGTATATATAATTTGTCATTTAAAGTTTAAAAACTTAGAAATGATTGTTCAGACGAATGACCCTAGATGCTACATTGTGGATTGAATAAGACTAAGATTTAAGCTTGCCTTTTAGAGTACAGTATCAAAAAATAGTTCTGATACTTGATCTTTGGGAAAGGAATTTAAAAAATGTATTGGTTGGCACGTGAGAAAGAATTCGTTTGTACCCATGAACCAAGGCATATTTAAATGCACTAAAGTTGTGATATTTATATCCACGAACACTTTGCGACCTCTACTGGAATGATCTTTCTTACAAACATCTCAAATCACAATATATCACCTTCAAAACGAAGGAATTAGATAAATAAAATTTGTTAAGCATAAATGAAACCAATCAGTCAACCAACACTGTCTGCAAAGTAGCGTCTAAAAAAACCACTTATACCCCATGCGGAATAAAGTCAACAGATACTTTTAAAACACCACAAAATTTACAATATCCATGATTTAGAATAGGTCCAAATTTATGACATTCTACAGAAGTTAACTAACTCCAAAAAGGAAAGATACTGCGATTCAAACATGTTCAAAATATTCAGACATCTAAAGATGTTTATGTATGCACCCTAATAATATTAAACCTGGTATTGCCTCACAGTTTCATAAAATAAATACGAAAATGTAGCTTTCTCTAAGTTATATAATATAAAAAGTGCTGCTAAATAATTATATACATTCCATGAATCAAAATTCTTATAACGTATTCTTATTAAATTCATGACATTAAAATAGTTCTTTATTTTGATATTTTTAACAAGTTCACATATGACATTCCTCTTGCACTGTGCAAGTCATAGATTGTGAGACATTCCCTATTCAATAAAGTGGCAAATGAAATGTGTTTCTATTCTTTCTCTTTTAAAATATATCCGGTATATAATACATATCCTTAGTCTTTGCTAATAAATACATGTGAGGCAACATTTTCTTAATCATACTTAGTCATTCCTTGTCTGATATGTGCACCATCCCACAGGAGAGAAGAGAAGGCAAATAAAAACAATAATAATAATGATGATTATGAATGGCAGTTTCCACATCAAGCATTCACTATTTATCAAACTCAAAAGGAGCTTTTGACATACGTCACAATTAACGCAAATCACTCTATTAGGCAAGGTAAAATAATATTGACCCATGTTATATCCTCTGAATGAGTACAAATATTTTCTTACCAATCATGATCTGCAGAGCCAATCACTTTCAGAAACCTTCGACTAAGGTCAAATTCAGATAATGTCGTTATAGTGTCAGAAGTATTAGGTATCAGCTGACCAAAAAAAAAAAAAACACTCGAAAGCACCTTTGTGGCTTCCTGGGAAATATCCTCAGACTATTTTTCCTTTCATGAACTTAACAAGAAGTTCATTATAGAAAGCCAACTTAGCAAACCTTCCTAACTTTTAGGAGAGAAAACTACCATTATAATTTTCTAAATTTCTTTTCGAACTGAAACACAGTATTGCTATATATTGAAGTTTCCTTACTTCAATATGATGATCATATTAATCAAAACTTTGATCTATCTGCAATCTGAAAAATCAACACGCTGACATTTTTGGAAAATAACAAATGCCAGCTAACTTTAGGATAATTACCCAATCCCTGTACTTTCCTTTTTCCTAACATGAATTCACCAACAACATACATTCTAAATATATATAAACAAAGTAAGATTTATACGGTATAATTGTGTGTTGCTCTTAGACGACCAAAATCACCAATACTCACGGGTGAGAGCTATTATGCACAATCCAGTTTTCTATCATTTCTTTACTCACACTAACACTGGTTGCTTTGAACACATTAACATGTTTTATATATCGCACTATAAATTCACTTTATCAATTAAAATAAGCTATAAGTATATTGTGTCTAGCCTTTCGTTTCACGAGCTTCTTCATCGTTAACCACTGACCAACGCTATCAACACTACGTAGAAATGTGTCAAAACTGTTGTCTCTGACCATGTGGTCCCATCACTATTGTAGTTTGAGTGTGAAAAGCCTCAGTATTAGCATATGTATACAGTCATAATAATGCTAATTCAGTCAGACTCTGAACCATCTTCTTCAAACCCGGTTAGATCCACTTCCACTAGTTTGCCATTATGAAGTGCATATTCAAGCAAAGCTAAGTGGCAAAAGACGTATTGATCAGGCATTTGAATGGAATATGCACGTTGTGAACGGATTTTCTCCACCGTGCCTTTGACTTCAATAGTTCCTACTTCCTCTAGACGACGGATACAGATATCAAGGGTGCAAAATGTTCCTGCAAAAGTGAGTCAAGTCAATATAGTAGCCTGGTATTCCAATGAACAGTAGTATTTTGAATAAAAATTATAAATGCAGTATTTAATTTAAAGATTAATGTTGTCTAACTAAACAAACAACTAGTTATTAGGACATATGAGAAAACTGTATATCCAGTCTGTCATGGACACTTCTAAAAAGGAACACTCCTTCAGGAAGATGATAATCCAAAAGTAAATGGCGAATTCTGTACAATGTAGATATTCACTAGTTACTGCATTTTATAGTACCTGTCTATTATAAGATCTAAAACTTGATCTTTCAACCTTCATTAGTACCCTACAATCTATGCTTTTATTAATAAGCCAAATATGTGAACATCTTAAAATACATCAGGGCAAATCAGTACGATACTCATCGTGTAAAAACTAAATTGCCTTTTAGTCAATATGAATAGTAATTATACCAAAACACCAATTTATAAAAGAAACCAAGATATAAACAAAATATCATATGGTAGTTACATTATACTGTAGTTCCTTAAATCCAGTGTTATTGTAAAAATATCTCATCGGGAAATCTACCTGTTCTTCCAATGCCAGCCGAACAATGCACTACAATGGGTGGTCCTAATGAGTGCCCAGTCCATGATTCGCCTAACTCTGATGTCAAACGAGCTTGGGATTTACGTACATGGTCTAAAAACTCAAGCATCGCCATTGCAGAATCAGGAACACCATAATCTGGCCACGAAGTGAACTGCATGTGTTCTACTTTACGTTCTTCACCAGACTGTAATACAAAAAAAAAAGCATATAATGGTAGTACAGTAATATGAACAGTTATCTACGCTCTTAAATTATTAATGAACTGAAAAATAGTGACCTAACATACCTGTGCCTTGGTATGATACATAGAAGTACAAACTGAAATATCTTTAAGATATACAAAAAAAATATTCCAGTAGTTATGCATTACTGAATGATCATGGTATCAAGTAGTAGAAGTGTGAAAAAATAGAGAAAAAGAACATTAATAACATCAGTGTTATATCTATATCCTCCTACAATGATATGGTCATTAAAAGTTAAAAAGCATAAGAATATTCAAAATAATAATTAAAGTGACGGAGGGGCAATCTGTCAAAAGATTCTTTTCTAAAGTACCCCTCATAAAGAGACTTTGAAAAGAATATCATCTACATAATTCATCTTACCTTAGTATCTTGTATAGTAAGAACAGAGACAGTGTAGTCCCTGGAATTGTTGACATAAGAGTTTGTAATTTTAAAATGGGAGTGGGAGACAACTGCATCTTGTTCAACAGGCCAGTACTGACCACATTTAGTTCTACCACGTTCAACCGCTCTTGTTGTCATAACAATAACGCATACCTTTTGCTCCCATATCATTCTCCAAAAGTCACCGAAAGTACCAGGGAGGGGACCTAGGATTAGATAATATATAAGTGATATATTGATCACTAATAACCTCACAACTTCCTGAATTCTTTTCTTAATTCCCAAAATTTCATGAAACATGTTCATCATGAAAAACCAATATAAGTTTGCAAAAAATTCTTACAATATATCAACATAATATTTCTTAAACTTGTAAGCCAACTTAAAATATTATAAGGTATTATATATCTACTTCAGAACATAGTCAATCTGATTTACAAGACCTCAAATTTTTTGATAATTATGTAATGTTTATAGTTTAAGCCGATTACAAAGAAACATTAAAAGAGATTTTAATTTCTGCATGATGCGCTGTTAAACATTTGACATAAAAAAATTAAATCCAATAATATGTACCTTGAGTTGAAATAAAGGCATTTTTTTGCTTATACCCGTCTACATAATTAGCATTAATATAGTCCGTGTGACCTTCATCATCTTCCGGTGTTAAGACGACCCTCGAGTGGTCAAAACAAAGGACATCTGTATATCTATTTTTTATTTGATTCCATCGTTTTCTGCAAAGATATGGCCAGACAATATTTTTTTTTCATTCTTATCTAAAAGGAAATTACGGACATATTTAACTTGTACTGTATATAAGAAAAACTGCTATGCCCTGGGGTATGCCATATCAAATACTTTTAAACATTCTATACATAATTACTTTTCATTCCCTCTAGAAGAGCTACCTGCCAATGTGTTTAAGAGTTATATAAAATTATCATCTTAGTGGGAAAATAATACAATGGTAAAAATATTGTAAGGTGATCAAATCTGTTTAAAAAATATTCTATACAACAAGAAATATTGATCTCTAATAAGGATGAACCTCAAGTTAAGAAGTTTTAATGCCCACTTTGTTCATGCCATTATTACCTGTTTAGTTCTAAAGGACTATTCAGAATTAGTTCTGTAATATCTCCATAATACTATAGTTTTAGTTAGTAATGAAATAAGGTTATCATCATAACCATTATATATTGGTCCTAGTAATTACATATTAGAAGCTGAAAATGAGAAAATACATAAATACTGTATTAATACCTGGGTGAAGCTTTGTATATCTCAAGTTAAAACTCACATAAAAACTAACCTTGAATTTTCAAAAGTTCCATCTGGAGGTCTATTTTTAATTTGTGTATAATCATGATAAAGCCCTTGTCGTCCTTTGTCTCTTAAATGTCGGACAAACTCTTCTAATGAGAGGCCTTGGCCATCATCAAAATGCAAGCTGTCATCATCACTGAAGCCGCTACTTCCACTGCTTGGGGGGGCTAGGGGTGATTCACGTCCTACAAATTGACAAGGTATTTTCAATAAAATAAAACTATATGCCTGCTTAAAAGATATTTTTCTTTTCAAATAAGATGCCATATTCCTAATGAGCTCAACAGGGTGGCCACAATTGTGGAGAAAGATTCTTAGCAAAGCTCCAACATATTCTGCTTATTCTCATCCCCTCAAACAATCGTACTTAGGCAAGAAAAAAAAATCAGAGCGGGAAAGATTGCTAGTCTTCCACTCACCAGCACATTTAGTCAGCTCTTATTACACTTAATGACATATAATTGGGATATTCTACCTCTCCAACCACTAGGGACAAAAAGGTCGTACTAATGTATTATAAGATCCTGCATTAAGCCTTCATCCACAAATGTACTAGAGTGGCCACAACCTTAATAAAAGAAGGCATTGCAATTTCAGTCTATGCCATCCTCTCCACGATAGTTGTTGTTGTTGTTCCCTAAGCTGCATGGCTAAACACCTTTGTGTTCCTATGGATGACCACTGTCGATCCTGGGCTTTCCCAGAGCTCTTTAAGAAGTGAATATTGTGTTGGTGGCAATATGTGGTGGTGTGCAGTGAAGTCTTCCATTATGGGTTTCCTGGGTAGCTCTCAAAGTAACCAACAAGAGGAAGTCTTCGAAAAATGACAGCTGGTGTTATTTTTTGGTGCAAAAAAACCTGTTCTTGTGTGTTGTGTTCAGAGATGAGGTAATAACCCGGGTGCCCAAAGAATTTCACAAGTTCTTGTGCCCTGTGAGGAGCAGAGGTTGGTTATGGCAGCTTGGCCTCCTTTGCTGCTCTTCTGAGTTGCAGTTCAGAAGGGTGGACCTATGCTGTAGACTCTGCCACACCAGGCCCAGGTCTCCTGGGTGGTTAGTGGCAAGAAAATTTATTTCTAAAACTGAGATCACCAGCCTGCTACACACCTATCCCTAATATTTATCTCATGCATTATCAAAATGTGATACTGATATTTCCATTCTTCAGTAAACTTCAACAGCCCTATAAGGTATGATGCATCCTATGGAAGACCATGCTAGATGCAAATCTATCTCAGACCTAACTTGTTAACTACATATAACACAAAAACTATTGAATGAGCATGTAAATGGAACAGAAAAGAACTCAAAATAATGTATTCACACCAAATTACTTGCACCATTGAAGTTAACATCACCCAATGTAAATGAGTTTTCAGTAAAAGTCACCCTATCACACGGAAAAATATTTAAAAAAGGTTGGTAAATATAAAACAACATAAAAATAGAAGAGTTAGACTATGCACGGCTCAAAACAGTAAGAAAATAGAACTAACCGCTAAGTCCTCCTCCAGTAGTGTCATCTATAGTATGACCATTGTGACGTCTAGTGTCCTGTATTTCAGGTGCAGGTGAACTCTCCTTCAGACCCGTAGAGTCCTTCTCTTTCTCATCATCACATTTCTCATCCTTCACATCATTTTCTATCTTCTCACTGTTGAGTGTGAGAAGCTGGTCTTCACTCACCAATTCATCGGGGTCTACCTCATTTAGATCATCATCGCTGTTATCATGGCAGGAGGTTTCATCATCACTGCATTCAGGGTACAGCTGTAACAAGAAAAGATAATTCATGTCAAATATACTGCCAAATATATCTAACCTGAATGGTACATCAGTACATGAAATAATTCAAGACTTTCCTAAATTGCAAGTAAACTATTAATCTTGCAAAAAGAAAGTAATGTTACAATATTAATTTTATTTCTGACAGAGAATAATAGCAAAATACTATATAATTGCACTACTCACATCCTCCTGGGAGCCTTTAGGATCATGGTCAGCACAGGGCACCATGTTGCTATGATCTAAGTCCGTAAGAGGTGGGGTGCTTTCTCCAGACGAATAGGTGAGAGGAGGGGCTGGCTCACACGATTGTGATGGATGCCTGTTGGTCATGGAGGTCAGTCTCAACAACCACGCGTTGTGGTCAATATTGAGAGTTCCGCCTAACTGCACTGGTAGGCTCTCGCCCGGGACGTGATTAACAAGCTATGAAAGAGTGAGAAAAAAGTAAGATTATATAGAAAATACATCTGAAGATTTCATTTCTGAGCCAATGGAGAAAAGAATTTGAATTGTTATATGTGAATGAATGTGTATGTATATATGCATACATACATATATACACAAAAATAGAATAAAAACTGCTTTCTATTCCAAACTCTGGAATTTAAATTCTTCCCAATTTTTTTTAGGATATCTTACTGAAATTGGTTTCAATTAAAAGACAGTTTCATAGAATCTATTGCAAAATTTGTGAAGAAAGAGAAAAATATCACCAGCATTCAATATTATATGACAGTTTCTTAAATAAACAGAGTAAGAGACATTACTGACTTGGGACTGAAAACATTTTAAAACAAGTTTCTTGTGATATTGAATGATTGATCAGGCCAAGTATAATAAAAAAAAACTCAATAACATTTAATATATAAAGTCATAAGTCTAATGCAGAAAACTGAAATGACATCAATAATCATATGGTGAAATTTCTCTCATGATTCCTTATCAGATCAAGAGTTACATTTACACAGATTTTAGAATAGATGACCGTATACATTCTAATGGTTGCACGATGGGTTACCAAACACATGAAAAAATTAAAAAAAAAATTAGAAATTTTTTTAATTTCAAATATGTGACGTATTCCAGTATGGATTAGTAATACACACGAGTACACTACAAATATAGTGAATATTTTGTATTGATACTATTTAACCTTAATTATAAAATGAACAATAATATACTATACTTACTTCTGGCAGTGAAACAGTATATACACGTTCTCTCAGTTTCTCTCGAACAAACAACCTAAGGACTTTGAAGGGTGCTTTGAACCAAAGTGGGGCAGTAACTATTAACACTTTCTTTAGTCGAGCTGGGTATCCTCCCTGCAAAAATAAAAAGAATAAATATTACATTTGATTTATGATTTATTATATTTGTCCATATTAATGCACAGCATTAATTTGGAAAGTTTCATATATGCTCAGAATCTTCTTTGCAAGATTTCTTCCCTAATTAGATAACACTTTAGAGGGTCCCAACAATACACAGGTTAAAATACCAGGTACCTTCATCCTTATAAGCTACCCATGAAGAACTAATTCATGGAGAATATGGCCTGCTTTACTAAACACCATCATTTAAATAATTAGAATTCGATCATTTTATTCTTTGAGATAATTACTGTATAGCAAGAATAACAACAGAAGCATATATGTACAACTGCTTTTGATCTCTGTGCACACTGCATTCGCAGGTATGTTAGTGACAGTTTGCGACGGTGTGTGTAATTATCACTTCGATATTATATGAGGAAATGCATGATCATCTTCCTTCAGGTCAACAAAGTCTGTGACAAGAAGAACCTTTCATCTTTTTCATCTTGTTAATTTCCTTATCCCTCATTACATAGAACACATAGCTAAAGTAAACCATTATTAATAAGAAATATGCTGATGACTTAGCACTTGTATCTTCCTATGGAATACTTTCTCATCACCAGTTATAATACTTTTACATATTACCTCTTATATAATGAGACTAAAGTACCATGCATGTCTGTATATCCTAACTGCCTAAAATATTCCTACCCCTGATCCAGCCTCATGTTGAAAAGAGACTACCTTTAAACTACAGATGAAATTTCCAGTCATGACTATATTATTATAAAAAATATGGGAAAGAGACGATGCAACCTTTTTCTCGGAGTCAATTTACTGACTAGATTTGTATCCTATACCATGTATATATTTCCATATTTAAATTTTTTTACACTTTAATCAGTTTTGCCTATGTGAAGCTTACTTAAAGCTATGCAAAATTGAAAGTGTACAACAATATGTTCTAAAGACTGACAGGTGCACTAAAATTTTCATTGCATTCATTATACAGTAGTTGGTAATATTTAATAATACTGTAAGCAGAACTATGCCAGGCAAAAGCAGTTTTATAAAAAAAATTCTTAAAAGCATGGCCAGAATTAAATCTGTATGATGACAGAGATGGAAAGAAGAGACCTGTGAGTATTAACCTTATATCTGTTAGCTGCATTAATGAACAAGCTACAGTACACATATTTATTAATGATGCTATTACTATATTCTGAATTACCAGCATTATTGTGTATAATGTAATTACTATTATCATCATTATTATATTCCCTTTTGGTGGGGAAACAGTATTGCCCACTCTATTCCCAGTATAGGAAGTGCCTAATATGGATAGAGTAACAAAGAGCTGGCAATGCCATCCTCCCAGAATATATTCTTTATCTTGTTACAATACATCTGCTTGAATGGGTCAGAAGAGGAAGCTTATGACGAATCCTTGATGCATCCCATATTTTGTTCTGCTGTGGCAACCTTACTGGGTTCAGCTAGATATGACTTCACAAAAATATTTTCTTTCAATGAGCCTTTAACATGAGTAATTCTTTATTAATATTATCATTGTTGTTACAAGTTCTTATTACGTTATCAATGTTAATGTGTCGTAGGTAACTGTAATCATTTAATATAATCCACTAGAACCAGTTGGGTGGTCAGTTGTGAACATATAGAGCATTTCATTATTTTTCTTAATTTTATCCAAAATACCAGTAAAAATGCTAAGCTTTACAAAGTACTGACAATTCTTCACATTCACACCAATGATTCCCAGCAATGTTTGGTATTAAATTCTTTTATGTAACTTTTGACAAAATATATTGTGAGAGTTTGGCGGTTTGCATGGTAAGCGAGAATAAAAAAGAAATATGATCCTTATGGCACAATCAGAGATGAGTAACAGCACCTCAATGAGGTACCATAAATGATCTTTGAGGATACTGGACATACAAATTATACCTGAGAAATGTTTTAAAAGTTAATCAGTATGTAATGCTGTTAAAAACTTACCTTTAACAAAGACAGTATTTTCTGAGAGAGCTGATAATCAAAATTCTGGTACGAGGACTCGCTCATATCATAAATGAAAACGAGGCCACATCTCTGAGTCTGCGTCGACTCAAGCTCAATGTCTAATTGGTACACGACACCTTGCAAAGTGGCTTGTTGCGTAGAGCAACGAGGGTCGTGAAGACGCGCTGTAAATACCGCTATGGCTGCCCCAGATGCGTCTCTGCAAGGCTGCCCCCCCAAAAAATATGTTAGGTTATAATAATGGCAAGGGAACGAGCTAATTTTTTATTTTTCAATGTCTTGTTAACTATAGGCTAATTTCTTCATTTTAATAGTCTCTCACTGTGATAAGCTTATTTCCTTCTTTTCTTTCATTTAATAATTCTTTTTTTGCAAAGAAAAGCTGTAACCCTTTTTCTCATTAAATGTAACATCAACTCTTGTCTATTGTAAGGTATTGATGAAAATATCTATTTTTATACCGCAAAAAAAGTTTAACAAATGTCAAGCCCAATTCAAGTCCACTGTTGAAAATCATTTAGCAATTCCTCGCAATTTGGGGGTTTTGTTCCCTTATTATTCCACAGACTGGAACAAGGCTCACTCACACATCAAGCTAGACAGGTGATTTTCATGAAAGGCTCAGAAGCCATGCTTATGAAGTAATTTATATTATTATTTAGATGGTTATGGCATTATTTAAGTAATCTGGACGGTACTGTCAATGAGTAAATCTGTACCTTGTTTACCATCAGTTGAACATGCTTGAGTTTAGCCATTTACATAAATACTGCTTTTTATCTCAATTACTTGAAGAGTATTAACTACAGTACAGCAATTATTTTCTATTTGTTTTAATACACACGCATACAGGTTGCAAATGTATAAAATAAAGCACTGTAATGATAAATGTTATGAAAAAATTCCTTTATGCAACAGTAGCAACCTAATCTGAGGAAAATCTGATATAGATACCAACACTTAATGACTGAAGGAAAGTTTCAAAAATACTAATTATAAAAGATATTTTATTTTTGCTTTGGCAAAATTGGTGCATCAAAGCCCTGTTACTTAAATTCTTTTGTTGCAACTATGGCCACCTTCCTTCTTCACTACACAGCATCACATTGGATCAATTGAAATATCAAAAGAACATTAACCAACCGTAAACTCATTAACAATGGGTTTTAAATTTTCTTACTTTTGTTATAGCAATTAAGTGTGCTTCATAAATCTGGGTTTAGCTGTTATAAAGATTCAGTCAGTACCTACCAAAATAGTAAATTTTCCAGAATTCAATTCAGCACGAAGAGGATCTGCAGAAGGATTAAAATTTGTCAAGCCTTCTCTATGTCTAGTAGCTTCGTGTTGCTCGTACAGATTCACAGCTCTGAAATAGTAAAGCCAAAAATTATATTTTTTTGACAAAAAACACTTCTTGATGTTTATATAAGCACTCCAGAACCTGCGTATTATAGCTTAGCATAAGATCATTCACATCCAAAAATAGAATAAATATAACTATGGCCATACAGCAGTAAATTCGATGCCTTCCTTCAACTTTAGTTTTGGAAACGTCATCTTAATTCCCAAAACAATGAATACCATGAAGCAAAGAAGAGAATAAACTGCTGTCATGTTGGTAATTGTTCTCAGAAATGTTTTTTATACTGGTAGTAATTATCAGGCTAATACAAGTTGGAACAGTATTTTAATAGGTACTTTAAATACTAAAACACAACCATTTTTGCTCTGTAAAGACATTAAGCATAAACCGCATATATACAGATTTGTTTTTTTATGAAAAAGTTAAATTTTCAAACTTAAAATATAATATCTCCTCTACATGTCGAAATTAGTACAGTACTAGAGATACTATTTAAAAGAGAGTACACTGGCAATGAAATAATCACACACTTGAATATCTTAACAAGTCACACAATATATCCAGAACTTTCATCACATGTAACCAAAAAGTATTTGTTAAGTATGGGTAATGAAGCAACTTAGAAGACAGGATGTGATAGACTGAGAGGAAATTGAACCAAGGCCCTTTTTGAAGTTGATCCAGAGGATGCTTATCAAGAGTTAGCATAACCATACGAAGTTTCAGTGTCACAGTTTCTTGAGATTTTCAGAAACTCGGGGAATACAGAATTTTATTGGATATGCAATCTCTGAGGCAATACAACATGAAATTATAGAAAAAGTAATTCTAAATACGAAATGCAAAGAAATTTTTTTTTTTTACATTAAAATGACACTGACAAAAAGAGGCAATTATAGATTTCAAGTATATAATAACTTTCATTTCTTACTAAACTTCGGGAATATAACAAAACAGGATGCTGTAGACAATAAGGACATGAAGTGAATAACACCACACATAAAGGTAAAATAAAAAATAAAACTTTCTCTATACTGATATCTCCTAAAATCTATAACAATGAATGGAGATTCAGCAGATAGTATAGAAAAATAAAAACTAACTGCAAAAAGAAGTAGAATATTCAATATTGGCATAAGTGAATAACAGTCATCCACTTTTGCCATAAAGTAACTTCAAAGTAGGAGATAATTTGCAGAGAGTAGAGCTAGAGTAAACAGTCACTGCCAGAGAAAGTACATTCTCTTGACCAGTTTTCTGTATGAATTCTAATTCACAAATGGTCTGGCCTATCAAATGCATACTTTGGCAAGTTTGCAATACAGATGGTAAATTTCCTTTACTGTACCTTTTAGATAAGAATGAAGAGTTGTGACTCTGGCAAGTCTTAAGTAACCTTGGTAAAATCCTTCATAAGCATGGCTTAATGGTTAGTAGTCCCATAGCTTCGCAATTAGCTATGTTAAGGTTTTTAATAACATAATCTAAGAGACAATATACATACGTAAGGAGACTGAGAACATAAAATCGAGTGACCAGTTAAATTTCATTGCTAACATAAAATTAAAGTTATATCATTGTTACACTAATACAATACCAGTGAAAAAAGAAAAATCACACTGCAAGTTTTTAAATGCTTATCATGGTACTTTCCAACTTCATATTTAAATATACTATCTGCCAAGATATGATAACAGTTTTTCAATGACACTGATAAACCGAAAAGCTACAAGTATTTATGAATGAAATTAATTCAGCAGATAACTGACTATATTCAGGGAGGAAGTAAAAAATTGAAATATTGTTGAAGTCATATGGATGCGAACTGTGCATGAGTATTGCTTTTTCACGTATTTTTCACGTTTTGGGAAAATTACTAAAATAAAGTCTCTTAAAATATGCCCTAACTAATTATCCATCATCTCAGGCCCAAACAAACTTCAGAAGAAATGTTCTTATGGGTACTACATAGTTTTCATTTTTATAAAAGATAAATAGGGGTTCCCCGATAACACATACATAAATATAAAGCATCATTACAGGGGGTCCTCAACTTACGTCAGAGTTCCATTCCTGAAATGTGGGGTAACCTGAATTTCAGTGTTAATCGGAACACACCTAACTAATGCTGCAGTAATGTTTCTCCCTTTTCTATGCATTTCACTATCTCTAATTTCAATGCCATCAGAAGAATATACTTTACAAATGGGAGACAATACTTTCAAAAATTATCAAAAAAGAAGCAAAATAATGTATGGAAGATGTGCTGTAACCACAAAACATCGTACCTCGAGGGCAGTGTAAACCGGACCCCCTGTGCTTCCAAATGGGTTATTTTGGAAGTGTAAAAACTATTCTTTCAGAGTAAAAGATAGAATCTGTGGGAACAACCAGAAAAGTATAATCTAAGAAGAATTTTAAGCTGGTCGGTAAACATAATATATAAAAAACTTTCTTCACTATGTAGCAATATTGTTGATAAGAATCTAGTGATAACATCTTGAAGGCTCCAAACCCATCCCCGCTAAGTCATATTGCTGCTTGAGTCATGGTGTGCTAACCAAGTAAAGCAGCCGCTATTAAAATATATTAGATATTTTATGAACAAATTTAGTCAGTGAGAATATCATTAGGAACGACAGCTCTTTTAGACTTGCCTAAGAGAACACAAAAAAAAATCAATAAAAAATGCCAACTTTAAAAACCAAAGGAAGATTCAAATACTTCAATCTAACATCACATACTTGCCATGGAATAAATAAACTCAAAGGCACCGGATATAAACACATATAAAAAAAAAAAAATCTTTGGTGTAAAGTCAAAAGAGAATAACAGGAGGTTCCTATCTGTACCATGAGATAAAAAGAGTGTCATTCATTCATTCGAGAGGTTAAAGAAATTTCGTAATCTATATTTCATTCAAGGAAAACAGTTATTTATAGTGTGATTGCGTAATCTCTGGGATTATCATTCTCTATCTCAGCTGCTTAGCTGATAAGGTAATCTCACATCCTGCAACTTTTCCTGTGCTGTCAAGCATGAGGATTACTTTTTTCAATAGTCTTTACATCATATCTATATGTATATTCGCACAAGGTTTTTTTTTTTTAATATTAGCTTTCACTCATTTACAAGTTTATGCACACGATCTCTTTACAAAAAGTTATATTAACAACCTTGATCACATGAAATTATTTACATTTCTTTACACATTTTATAAAAACATCCCATGAATTATTTACATTTCTTTACACATTTTATAAAACATCCATGAATTATTTAATTTCTTTACACATTTCATAAAACATCCCATGAATTATTTACATTTCTTTACACATTTTATAAAAACATCCCATGAATTATTTACATTTCTTTACACGTTTTATAAAAACATCCCATGAATTATTTACATTTCTTTACACATTTCATAAAAACATCCCATGAATTATTTACATTTCTTTACACATTTTATACAAACATCCCATGAATTATTTACATTTCTTTACACGTTTTATAAAAACATCCATGAATTATTTACATTTCTATACACATTTTATAAAACATCCCATGAATTATTTACATTTCTTTACACATTTATAAAAACATTTCTGTACACGTTTTATAAAACATCCCATGAATTACTTACATTTCTTTACACATATAAAAACATCCCTTCCCTCAGGGCCATGATACAACACTGTATGCGCAATTCTAAATATTTCAAATAATCTTTGCTGTTTGTAAGTCCAAGTGTGCACGGCAGGATAATACACACAGAGAGAATATTAAAATATAATAACTGCGAATGCTCCAAGTAAGATGATCATCACCTAACAGTTTTAATTTTATTTCATTAAATGTCAACTGTGTTTCTCAATGGATACATAGGGACCAGTTCATATATATATATATATATATATATATATATATATATATATATATATATATATATATATATATATATATATATATATATATATATATATATATATATATAATATATAATATATATAATATATATATATATATATATATATATATATATATATATATATATATATATATATATAAAGGACTTCTCTCAGAGCCACACTTATATTACATGAGCGGCTAATACATAATTATGTATAATATTTTGAGGAACTGTTATTATTCTTTTTTTTTTTTTTTCAAAAGATAATAAGGGCCATTTTAAATGTATTGACTAGTAAAAACTAAGTATATGAAACATAAATGTTATCTCTTTAGTACTACCCTAGTCCTACACTATGTGATGCCAATGAATATGTTATCTTCAATGCAATATTGAAGGAATATATGCTTTCAGCCTTCAAATTTTCAACATACATCACAACAAATTAAAAAAATATATATTCAAATGAATGGCACTCTAGTGCAATGAGATTATTTTCATTAAAATTAACATGAAAAAGTAAAATAAAAAATACTTGGAAAGATTTTATGAGTAATGTGAGAGATCCTGGTTCAATTAAATAAGGAATATGAAGAGCTAGAATTTATTTTTCTTTTTTAAACTTTAAATAACTTAAGATCACCATATTTTCATTAAAATTAACATGAAAAAATTAAAATATGAAAGAATACTTGGCAAGATTTTATGAGTAAATTTTGGGAGTTCCTGGTTCAATTAAATTAGGAGTATGAAGAGCTATAAACAATTTTTCTTTCTTCAACTTTAAATAACTTAAGATCACCACATCCAATGGTAAGAGTCATTTGAACTCGGAAGTTAGTAGGTGATAGACCTTACCTTGTGACATCAAACTTTCTTGCCATAAGAAACTTCACAGCCGTATTCCATGACAATGGTCCCACGTTTCGGGAGCGCCTAATTTTATTCACTTGCTCAACGAATTCTTTTGTTGCCTGTGGGAAAAAGGATGGAATTAGAAAGCTGAACTCCAATCTTAAACATTATAATATATTTGCATCATACAAAAAGAGAGAGAGAGAGAGAGAGAGAGAGAGAGAGAGAGAGAGAGAGAGAGAGAGAGAGAGAGAGAGAGAGAGAGAGAGAGAGAGAGAGAGAGAGAGAGAGAGAGAGAGAGAGAGAGAGAGAGAGAGAGAGAGAGAGAAAATCACTTCTCATCACTTGAAAGGTTTGGGTATATTCAAGATGGAAACCAATTACGCATTCGTCTGGGCGTTTTCTTTTTTTAATATTAAAAATATATTTATAACACAAGATGCATATTTACAATCACGAGAGTAAAGGGAGGTTTACACGGTCAAACGGTTCGTCGAACGCGGTTCGACAGACAAATGTTTGAAGTGATGTTCGAACGTGTGAACGGGGTATTTGGTTGTCGAACACGTTCGACGAACGTGCTCGACAACCAAATACCCCGTTCACACGTTCGAACATCACTTTCAACACTTGTCTGTCGAACCGCATTCGACGAACCGTTTGACCGTGTAAACCGCATTTAATATAACACCATTACAATATTAAGAAAAGAAGATGTTGCTTCATTGGGTCATGCAAAAGCGCAATCCAAAGGAATAAACGAAGGAATAATATAAGGGTCAGAAAAAAAAAACTTCTGCGCAGTACACTATAAATGTCATAATTTTACGTCACGGACTCCCTTTTCTACCAAGGGCTAGGACGGTTGCCTTCTTGCGAAGGTCTTGTTTTGGCATATAATCGTTACCCTGAGTGCATGCCCTTGCTAACCTCAGACCGTGACGGGGCGCGAACCCTCGACCTGACACCTCAAAGTCGCGGACGCTACCGCTTGAGCCACGGTGACTACATAGCTTGTAAATCAGTTCCGGTTTTATGTCACGGACTCCCTTTTCTACCAACGGCTAGGACGGTTACCTTCTTGCGAAGAACTTGTTTTGGCAGATGTAATCGTTACCCTGAGTGCATGCCCTTGCTAACCTCAGACCGCGACGTTGGGCGAATCCTAGACCTGACGCCTCAAAGTCGCGGACGCTACCGCTTGAGCCACGGTGACTACGTAGCTTGCAAATCAGTATACAATACAAACTTTTGTCTTGTCACAGCTGTGGCAATGGAAACTGACTTTTTTTTTCCTATATATCTACATAATCAAATAGTACGCACTGACACTCATACGGAAATAAATGAGAACGAAACTAAGGCACACGTGAAATTTTAAAATTGACCATATGATTGGATAGGGTAACTGGGGCGATCATGCGATAGGATATACTGGGACGATCAATGCGATTAAAAAATAAATAAATAAATAAATAAATAGAAAGACAAGATTAACAACGCTAATATTTTCTAATGAAATAAATTCCCTTCTTTCCAGGTTTTATTTTACATATTTATATTGGTATTCCAAGAGTGAAG
>JAXCGZ010006674.1:0-15000 GCA_037179515.1 Halocaridina rubra
GTACGTATTCAGTTTACCTCCTTAGCCTTCCCTCCTGCTCTCTTTGCCAGTGTGCTCACACTTACATTTTTATAGTCAAGTCCTTTCACTGGAAGAGATTGTTATCGGAGACTCATTAGACGTTATCAGTATTCCCAATCGACATGAGAATGCTTTATTTGTTCATCTCTCTCTCTCTCTCTCTCTCTCTCTCTCTCTCTCTCTCTCTCTC
This sequence comes from Halocaridina rubra, assembly GCA_037179515.1. NCBI lineage: Eukaryota > Metazoa > Arthropoda > Malacostraca > Decapoda > Atyidae > Halocaridina > Halocaridina rubra. The sequence goes on from JAXCGZ010006674.1 coordinate 212, forward strand.
TCTCTCTCTCTCTCTCTCTCTCTCTCTCTCTCTCTCTCTCTTCTCTCTCTCTCTCTCTCTCTCTCTCTCTCTCTCTCATCTCTCTCTCTCTCTCTCTCTCTCTCTCTCTCTCTCTCTCTCTCTCTGGTTCTGCATATTGCAATTCATTGCGATCGTATAATAAAACAGATTAAATTCTGCTTTATTGCTTCCACTGTCTGATAAGCTTAATGGCCCTTCCTTGCACCCTCCCAGTCCTCTCCTCTCCGCCATTATCTGTGCTGCTGGCATAAAAAAAAAAAAGTTCACTGTTAGCATCAACTTTCTTCCGATAGAAGTTATATCAATTTTCTATATACAGCTATCTTATAGCTTTGACCATTTAGGAGAAAGAATAGACTAAATGGTTGTTTTATTTACACTGTAGGAATCTACGGAAACCCATCAAGTACACAAAACCAAAAAGTTAATAACCTAGACTAATGTAGAGAGAAGCGAGGTAATTATACATGGATTGGTGGGATAGGTACAATGACTAGGTTTAATGACTGAAAGAGTTTCGTGTATGATGGGTGCGAGATTTAGGTAGGAATAGGTAAGTAATAGAGGATAGGTAAGCTAGAAATTAAATTATATGGATATTGCAGTAATACCCACATAATCACACAGCAAACTGAAGAATAACGTCAGAACTGAGTCACAGTACTATGCAAAATACATCAATTTGATCTATTATGAATCTGTATTTCCACATGTTAGCATACATATAAACAAATTAATTTAGGAATTTATCATAAGGAATTGTAATACAGGGATGACATTCATATTCTTCTAAGTCTCTCTAAAATAATGATCAAATTACTCCCAACAAAGTATCCGTTATCGAGTAGGTAAGTTATATTTTCGCCTGCATCGGTCCCCAGCAAATCTGAGGTGATCAAACAGCTTCACCCTACGCTCCAGGCAAGCTCTCCACCTTGTCTACCGTCCTGTTTCCAAGAATGGCCTACCTCGTTGTCCTTCTTAAACTTATCATCATTTTTAATCTGCTGTAGTGATGTACTTTTTTTTTCCACATGGAGACCCAGATTATCCTTCCTCTATCTTATATCATTCCACTGGTCCTGTGCCATTTGGTTTTCAATCCAGGAAATTTCCAGAGAGTCCCATTCTGCTTATATCATTCCACTGGTCCTGTGCCATTTGGTTTTCAATCCAGGAAATTCCCAGAGAGTCTTATCTGCTTATATCATTCCACTGGTCCTGTGCCATTTGGTTTTCAATCCAGGAAATTTCCAGAGAGTCATATATCTTCTTATATCATTCCATTGGTCCTGTGCCATTTTGTTTTCAATCCAGGAAATTTCCAGAGAGTCTTATATCTTCTTATATCATTCCACTGGTCCTGTGCCATTTGGTTTTCATTCCAGGAAATTTCCAGAGAGTCTTATCTGCTTATATCATTCCACTGGTCCTGTGCCGTTTGATTTTCAATCCAGGAAATTTCCAGAGAGTCTTATATCTTCTTATATCATTCCACTGGTCCTGTGCCAATTGGTTTTCAATCCAGGAAATTTCCAGAGGGTCTTATCTACATTCCTCTCATTCTCTTAAAATGCCAAAGCCAGTTCAACTTTCTCCTTTCAAAACGCTTTAAAACATCTTATATTCTAAGATCACTCCTGATATTATCAATTCTCAATTTATCCAAGACTATGAATTAACTAACTAACATTTCTGATGCTTGGAGGTAACCCCTGATTTTATATGTTAATGATCAAAGAGTCACAGTTACAGAGATAAAATATTATAGTTATTACCTTACTTTTTAAAGCTCCATCTTTCATCAGTGGCTATAGTATGTGTAAGCTTCTTTTCGAATGGGGATAAAAATAAAAAGTTATGTACGTGGTTTCAGCCATGAGATAGCCACTGTCAATTCTCAATTAGAACACCATTATATACGCGAAGTTTATGGTGAAACAGTATATCTACTAGCCCTGAATATGATATAGGCATAGATAATCCCCAAAACATCTTATGTTTAAAAAAAGTAGCTTTTCCACAATATCATTACTGAACAATTAAATTCTTATCTATTTTGATATAGGCCTAAATAACCCCCCCAAAAAAAACATCTTATGTAAATAAGTACCGTTTTGCCACAATATCATTAATGAACAATTAAATTCTATCTTATTTATTTACTGACAATTTATCCAAACTTGAGATAAAATAATTAAATTGCTTAATCGACATCTAATTCAAATGAAAATCTAGATATAAATAACAACAGCAAACAAATATTTTTGCTTTCTTGCTCACCTTTCGCACCATACGCCTGAGCAGATAGTTATCTATCTGTCAGTCGGCTGACCATGTTTGGCCAGCCATGCGTTGCTTGAGCAAAGAGGTTTTCTTCCAGTGTCTTGCTAGGACTATCCTGGAAACCCTCCCCATTTATCCGGGCTTGGGACCGGCACTGAGCTAAGCTGGCCTGCTTAACCCAGTGGTTGGGTTAAATATTTTTACTATATTTTTACTATGCATAAGAACTGTCTTTTGATCATTATTTGTGTTTGGGCCTACAGCACAAAATCACCTTTGAAATCATAGAATTGAAAATGAAAATTCCTATCTCGTGAAATTAACTGTTCCGCTTTTACGTCACGGACTCTCTTTTCTACTAAGGGCTAGGACGGTTGCCTTCTTGCAAAGGACTTGTTTTGGCAGATGTAATCGTTACCCTGAGTGCATGCTCTTGCTAACCTCAGACCGTGACGGGGAGCGAACCCTCGACTTGACGCCGCAGAGTCGCGGATGCTACCGCTTGAGGCACGGTGACTACATCTCGTGAAATGAATATTAATAGAATTTACCTTCACGGATGACCGACTTATTATCCAAAGTGCTCACAAAAAAAAAAAAAAGTTCTTAAAACTAAAAGTTATAGCATAATAATCTAGCGTGAGCTATATCGAATTTATAGCCATGCCAGTACATACAGTATACTTTATTCAAACCTGGAGTACATATTTGAATCAGAGAAACGTAATTTTGTATTACAGTACAACCTGAATTATAAAAAAATCATTGTAAGACTACTTCAGCCATGGTTCAAATAAATTATAATTTTCCAACTGGTTATCTAATACTTAAAGACGCTTTTTATTTTTTTTTATCGAGTTGTATATTACATATTTACTTTTTGAAAGAAAATTATATTAGATGACATCCTTGGTGTATATGCAATATAAAACCAAATGAACTTTTAAGTAAAATACTAGTTTTTGTTAGCGATAGAAATGTTATACGAGTACATATATTACGTGCCTTAAGGTACGTTTTGTTCTGTGCGATTATCGCTCAACGATGATCGTTCATTGTTCAACGATGATCGTCAAACGATTGTCTAGACTACTGGGTGGACGGTCCACCTTAGGGTGGACATGTTCCGGTTTTACGTTACGAACTCTTGACATGACGCCTCATAGTCGCGGACGCTACCGATTGAGCCACGGTGACCTTGGGGTGGACATGATTAAGTTGAAAATAGATTACATACAAAAATGAGAAATAAACTTTTTTTTTTCTCCTACCCAGGCTATAGAGTAAGATACATAAGATCAGGAATATGAGGTATTACAGCTGTTGAAATGTTTGGGTAAACAGATTTTTTAAAGATTTACCCTAGGGTGGACGACATTGAAAATAAGTTTGAAGAGCATTAGTCTCGAGCAAAATTTCTTTATTATTGAATGGGGCTGATTTGCTTCGAAGCAAAACAGCCCCATTCATAAACAAAGAATTGGTGATCTAGACAATCGTTTAACGATCATCGTTGAGCCATGAACGATCGTCGTTGAGCGATAATCGCACCGAGCAAAACGTACCTTTACTGATGCTGATAAGGTGAGACGCTTCAGCTAAGAAGCTTTCTGATTATACCTATTAACAAAAAGGACTTCTTAGTACTTCTCTGCATAGAATACAATCAAATATCGTGAAGTAGATATCTTCAACGGATAACACAGTGACACCATATTTTGTTTTTGTATGCGTTCATAGTCCTGCCATTAGAATTTCACTGATTTTCTCGCAAAATATAACTAATGTCAGATCACTGTCCATCATAACCATCCCGTAGATACCTTTATATTACATACATAACTATCTAATTACTGTAGTCACCGTGGCTCAAGCGGTAGCGTCCGCGACTCTGAGGCGTCAGATTGATGGTTCGCGCCCCGTCACGGTCTGAGGTTAGCAAGGGCATGCACTCAGGGTAACGACTACAGCTGCCAAAACAAGTCCTTCGCAAGACGGCAACCGTCATAGCCCTTGGTAGAAAAGGGAGTCCGTGATGTAAAACCGGAACATAACTATCTTATTATTGGAAAGGGTAACAGACCTTTGGTAGCAAGGAATTTCCTGAGCGGTAAGCAGCAGAGGCATTTAAACAATATGACTGTTGGGTACAAAAGTCATTCTGGAATGTATTACTATTTTGATTAGATTAGATAAAAGCATGATATCAGCTCGGTGTTTATGAAAGTAAGACCATCTAATGTGGTGCTTAGTGCCCGAACCCCTCCTGCTTATAAGCAATATATTATTTCTTGAATATGTGGTTCAGAGTATTGCCTTTGGCATCTGCGCCCAGCATATCAAACGGCTCTAAGGGCTGTTTGTGGTTAGAAACAGTAAATTATAGGCATATGACGGTATAACTGTTAAATCATACACGGTAACAAGACCCCACCACATAATATGAAAAAAAAATAATCATAGATAGCTCCATGTTCGTCACGCCTTAAACTTTTCAAAATCTTATGAAAGAGTTTTTCTTTTTAGCCACTATTGCAAAATTTAAATCTACTCCTGCTGAAAATAACCAAAATTCATAAAGATTTAAGGAAAAACTACACTTGCATAATTTTTCCTATACTGTATGGATTAAAAAAACCTCTTCAATGACACATGGCTCTCCTCTTACAGAATCTGAATTCCAGATGAAAATTTAGCAGGAGGGTTTGCCCCTCTCTCTTTTGTATCTTACTTTATTTAATTTTCGTGCTTTTCCCTCCAATTCCCTCATATCCTTAATCCCCTCCCCTTTTTTCCCCTCCTATCCCATCCCATCCATAAAAAAAGAATTCTGATGCCTTTATATAATAATAATAATAATAATAATAATAATAATAATAATAATAATAATAATAATAATAATAATAATAATAATAATAATAATAATAATAATAATAATAATAATAACAATAATAATAATAATAATAACAATAATAATAATAAAATCCGTTGATTGTGTATCAACAGATACGTAATGGAAAAACGATCATTACATAGAGACTCGTCGACAAGACTATATCACCGATCGCAGTGAAGGTAAATCAATTTGAACTATTTTTGGATGCCGGAAGAACTCTTTGCACCTGTAAGAAAATAGAGAACCCTGAGACAGGTAAGGGAATTTTTACGTCATCGAAAGACAAGAGCGTCAAGGTGGCAAAACCCACACAAACATGGAATGGTCTAAGAGGAAAAATGTTTGTTCCAGTTTTAAGTCACGGACTCCCTTTTCTACCAAGGGCTAAGACGGTTGCCTTCTTGTGAAGGACTTACTTTGGCAGATGTAATCCTTACCCTGAGTGCATGCCCTTGCTAACCTCAGACCGTGACGGGGCGCGAACCCTCGACCTGACGCCTCAAAGTCGCGGATGCTACCGGTTGAGCCACGGTGACTACTATCTAAGAGGGAGAATGAGAACGGTATATGATGAAATACTCTAAGGTTAAACATTAACCCTCTTTAAGGTCCTAAAATATGAGGATATTTCACTAATGAAAAGAAAAATGACAGCTTGTTAATAACTTTTTTTTCTTTTAAATTCTCCACCCACGGATGGGTGGAGCGGGTCATGGAGGACCCATACGGCGGTCGCCAGCCGGCATAGGCCCCTACCCCCCACTGTGGTGCCCAGTCACAGCAGTAACCTCCCCAGTAAACAGCTTAATCACTACTGTAGTGAAGTCCCTTACATTACATTTCAGTTGATGATCCCGATGATACTACTTCAATTATTATTTTATGAAATCCATAAAGTTTCACAGTAAAGGAAATTATTGCATCACTGCAACAGAGAATATCCTTTCTAAAACGATAAGCCTCAAGAGCTGTGTTATGAAGCAGCAACAAGGTAATAAAGACTCCAAGTGTAGTAAAAAAAAAAAAACATTCAGCTGGTGATGATAATAGAGAGTTTAGGAAGCTGATAATGTTCATAAACTTGAACCTAATCATCAGAACTCTGTCAAATAATATAGTATCTATGTGTAATGACTATAACAGGCGACAGTAGAATTATCTCAAGCCACTAAAGCCATAAGCAAGAACACCCCCTGACAAAACGACACTGCCAAGTTTGAGACTAACCACAGGTTCCTTGTGTCTGATCTGATACGATGATAGGAAAGTAACCATTGACAACATAGCGAAATAAAGTCAAGAAATTCGGCTAAAATTAGTTTATGCTATAATGGTTCCTGCCTCATTTGCTCTTTGTAAAGTTCGTCTGCAAGATAAATATTAAAATGGAAGTAATAGCTGAAAAGGGTGTATTGAAATTCAAAGGTTATGTGCAGGTAAACAGCCATATCAGCAAAGTCTTCCTTCTTTTTATTTGTAGTAAAAAAAAATAGTGGTAATAGTTGCAGTGGCAGTAGAGTTAATATTTCATCCTGATTACTGAACACAGTATCTAGAATTTTTCTCCCTTATTGCAGTATGGTCTGCAATTTACATACAAGAATTGCCCTGGGGAAAAATATAAGAAGATTTGCCAGGTACCACTGATTTTGATAATGATTCCACAAGCCGAATGATATATATATATATATATATATATATATATATATATATATATATATATATATATATATATATATATATATATATTCATATATATATATATATATATATATATATATATATATATATATATATATATATATATATATATATATATATATATATATATATATATATATATATATATGTGTGTGTGTGTGTATTTGTGTGTGTGTGTGTGTATGTTACATATACACACATGCATACATATATATAAATATATATATGTGTATGTATATATAATTAACTATATATACACATATCAATATGTATGTATGTATGTATGTATGTATGTATGTATGTATGTATGTATGTATGTATGTATGTATGTATGTATGTATGTATGTATGTATGTATGGTGATACCAGAATGAGGATATAAGATGTCATACAGTCCCTTCCGAATTATCGTTCATACAAGTTAACTACATACATATATACATATACATGGCCCCTTTTTCCCTTAAAAGGGGGGTGACTTAGCCAAGAAACACGCATTCACTACAATCCACACATACCTCAACTCCTCCTCTTAGCTCCTTTGGGATAAAGAGTTGCCACAGTTTCCCCCCTACCAACCTGCTTGGGTCATCCACAAGGTAGGCGGGCAAAGTTATTCTATAGTGAGGGCCGACAGCCGCACCTGGCTTACCCCCACCACTTCATCACATGGCAACGCCCCTTGCACCCATCCATTACAGTTTGCTGAACTAACAGATGCGAGAAATCCCATTGGCCCGTGCCAAAAGTGGTAACAATCAGTACTAATAGTCTTAATGCTAACAATCAATACTAAATTAGGTAGAAAAATAAAAATACAGTTGAAACATACATTTGTCAAGAAGTAAAAAAAAAAAAATGCTATTTAAGCTTCCCATTGATGGCAAGGAAGGTTCCAAACACAAGCATATATGTGTTTTTCTAATATATTCAAGTCAACTGTATTGACATGAATGAATATTCACACCATATGTTGCTATGACTCATTAAATTTCAATGTCCTGTTTGGAACCTGTACTGATCTAATCTTGATTAAGATCTTGCTGAGAAACAAACTCATTGAAGTCATATTTGCACGTGTGTATGTAAGTGTATATAAAGCCGTCACGGTCTCAGGATAGCAAGGGCATGCACTCAGGGTAACGATTACAGCTGCCAAAACAAGTCCTTGGCAAGAAGGCAACTGTCTTAGCCCTTGGTAGAAAAGGGAGTCCGTGACGTAAAACCGGACAAACATGTAAGTGTATATAAAAGTATGTAAGTGTATTTTAGTTTTTGTTTTAATTTATAATGCAATATTTGGTGTTCTTGCACATCATTAATAATATTTACGTCACTAATTATGAATTTAATGAGGTTTTTTTTTGTAGTGTACTCCGATAATCACAACTATTTCATCTTAAAATTATCATCCATTTTATCATTAGCACCATCATCATTACCATATTGTTTATCATAATCAACAAGCATCTCAGTATGACCGAACCCACTAATGCCGCTTTCACACCAAAGTGGCACGTCACACGTTGCACGTCGCACGTGGCATGCCACGTGGCACGGCAGTTAAAAACGAACTTCAGGAAATAAATGAAACCTTCCACACAGAAGTGGCGTGACACGTCCCATGTGCCACATGCGACTTGCGATGAAAGTCGCACGTGGCACATATGGCGTGTCACGCCACTTCTGTGTGAAAGGTTTCATATATTTCCGGTTGTTCGTTTTCAAGTGGCGTGACACGTGGCATGCCACGTGAGACGTGCCACTTTGGTGTGAAAGTGGCCTAAAGTGCTTTAATTTCTCATCTGGAAATACAAGAAGATGAAAGCAGAGAAGAACAATGCCTTTGAAAGCTCAACCCATCAACTTTCTGCCAGAGATATTTGATTATTAGAACTCATTACATAGGAGACTGTGAACATTAATAAATAAAAGATATACAGAAGTTGTTGTTGTTGTTCCGGTTTTACGTCACGGACTCCCTTTTCTACCAAGGGCTAGGATGGTTGCCTTCTTGCGAAGGACTTGTTTTGGCAAATGTAATCGTTACCCTGAGTGCATGTCCTTGCTAACCTCAGACCTGGCATGCACTCACGGACTCCCTTTTCTACCAAGGGCTAGGACGGTTGCCTTCTTGCGAAGGACTTGTTTTGGCAGATGTAATCGTTACCTTGAGTGCATGCCCTTGTTAATCTCAGACTGGGCATGCACTCAGGGTAGCGATTACACTTCACTTAAAAAAGATTCACAGAAGTCAGGAAAAATGAGCAATAATGTGACGGTGACCATGACATCAAAATATCATGGAGGAAGAAAAAAGTTGGGGAAAGATGAAGTCAGAGAGAGAGAGAGAGAGAGAGAGAGAGAGAGAGAGAGAGAGAGAGAGAGAGAGAGAGAGAGAGAGAGAGAGAGAGAGAGAGAGAGAGAGAGAAGAACTTAGAATACCCCGGAGTACTCGCTAGAGTATGTGAGTCAGTATAATAGATGAACCTCCACCCAACAATAACTTCCAATCATATTCTTTTGTTGAGAACCATCGAGGGCGGTGGTGGGTAAAAGACGCTAGATCACGGGAAAGGAGGAAGACTGGGGGGGATATATAAATTGATGGAGGGGGGATAGAGGTGAAGGAAGGCTCGGACAATGGCAAAAGAGGGGTAGGGGGGTAAGGGAACCTTGTAACTGGAATAATATTTCAGTGTAAGATCTTAATCACCTCCAGAGAATGGAACATATGGCAGTTGTGACAGCAGAGGTAATAGGCGCTTGAGGTGATGAATACCCGTTACTTAAGATATCATTAGCGTAGGTCCGGGCGACACTAAGCCTCTGATTGTGATGGAAGAGAGGGTTGGTCAGAAGGACACGACAGTGGCGGTCTCCATCCTCCCCCTCATCATCATGAGCACTATCTCCTCGAGGACCTGGACCATCTTCCTTCTTTCGGGGTTCTTCCGAAGTGAGGCCAGGCAGGGGACACTGCCAAAAGATGCAGGTACTCCCTTTTCTACTTAAGGGCTAGGATGGTTGCCTTCTTACGAAGGACTTGTTTTGGCAGATGTAATCGTTACCCTGAGTGTATGCCGTTACTAACCTCAGTTCGTGACGGGGCGCGAACCCTCGACCTGCCGCCTCAGAGTCGCAGACGCTACCATTTTGACACGGAGACTACTATATACATACTACTAAGACAATATTTTTACCGTTAAGTATCGATAATCCGACAGTTTAAAGATTTCTTTATTGATCACTGAAAGGAAAATGCATCACGCAAATATATATATATATATATATATATATATATATATATATATATATATATATATATATATATATATATATATATATATATATCTAATATATATACACGTGACCCCATTCCCCCTTGAAAGGGGACTGGCCAAGCCAAGACACATGCATTCACCTCGATCCACGAGTATCTCAGTTACTTCTCTTAGCTCCTTGAGGATAATGGGTTGCCACTGTTCCCCCCTATCACCCTGATTGGGTCACCCCCGCAAGGTAGGAGGGCAAGGATATTTTACAGTGAGGCCAGACAGCCACAGCTGGTTTACTCCCACCACTTTATCACATGGCAACTCCCATCACATCCCTCCATCACAGTTCACCAAGCTAGCAGGAGCGAGAAATCCCTTTGGCCTGCATCACCTATACACAATCTTCCCTTATTCATGCCTATCTCTTGCACGTTCTCTTCCCTGTTCCCCTGACATACCACGTGCATCCAATGCCCTATTCACACTATACAACCATCTCATTATAGGTTTTCCTCTTGGCCTTACTCTAACACTTCTGACTTCCACACTCTCTTTGATATTCGATCATCACTCATCCTTCCCATGTGCCCAAACCAACTCAAAAATATGTAATAGTCTATAGACTAATATAAATGTGTATAAACTAATTACCATTGATGTTCAAAGGAAAACAGATAATCGATTAATTGCCATGTCTGAGCAAAAATCAGATTTTCAGATGGTCAGCAGGTATTTACAAAAATGTTAAGACCATTACCACTCTCCAAATAAATGTAAAGCGACTGTTTCGGAGATCAAAAAAGAAATACAAAACTTTAAGAAATTCACAATATCTAAGTTTGGAATATCAGTCTGACATCTGCCTCTTGTTACATAGCACAATTCCTGCCAGCACAGGCGATCTTCTTCTTCTTCTTCGTCTACATCTTTTCCTACTTTTATGTGGGGTCACTTTATTATGAAGTACTCACGGCTGTCTATGTCAAATCATTGAACAATTAAAATGACCTGAGCCACGAAAGCGTTGAAAGTGAACATGTTTTGCAGGGGAAGACATGCCTCCAAAAAAGAAAAATAATAAAAAATCCGATTGGTCTTAAGAGTCGGTCAGCTGTCATGAACTACCTCCCTACAGTTGTCTTAAACTCGTTCGAGTAGTCAACGTGGCTCAAGCGGTAGCGTCTCGAGAGTTTGAGGCGTCAGGACGAGGGTTCGTGCCCCGTCACGGTCTGAGGTTAGCAAGGGCATGCACTCAGGGTAACGATTACATCTGCCAAAACAAGTCCTTCGCAAGAAGGCTACCGTCCTAGCCCTTGATAGAAAAGGGAGTCCGTGACGTAAGACCGGACTATATATGTTTTATACGTTGTTCATATGTAGAACTTTATTGAAGTGTTTTTTTATATGGAGCCATCACATTAACCCTTTCATGAAATTGTTTATGTAACTTTATTTTTACTATTTTTTCCTAGTCTTATATATTTTGAATTTTGATCCATTGGGTTTATCGTTGTCAGGATTGATATATATATATATATATATATATATATATATATATATATATATATATATATATATATATATATATATATATATATATATATATATATATATATATATATATATATTCTTAGGTGATGACCTAAGCAGTGTAGATTATAATGTTCACTTGTAGCTAGCCCATGAAATAGCCGCGTGATAATAATGAATTTTCCCAGATTAAAGAGCAAGGATCCAAGGTCATACTCTTACCTGTATTACAGCGATATAATGCAGCTTTCTCTCCATTATTAATACATTGTGGGTGAAGACGCAGAGCTTCTTAATTTAAAATTTCATGAAGTACTGTTTATATATATATATATATATATATATATATATATATATATATATATATATATATATATATATATATATATATATATATATATATATATATATATATATATATATATATATATATATATATATATATATATATATATATATATATATATATATATATATATATATATATATATATATATATATATATATATATATATATATATATATATATATATATATATATATATATATATATATATATATATATATATATATATATATATATATATATATATATATATATATATATATATATATATATATATATATATATATATATATTTATATATATATATATATATATATATATATATATATATATATATATATATATATATATATATATATATATATATATATATATATATATATATATATATATATATATATATATATATATATATATATATATATATATATATATATATATATATATATATATATATATATATATATATATATATATATATATATATATATATATATATATATATATATATATATATATATATATATATATATATATATATATATATATATATATATATATATATATATATATATATATATATATATATATATATATATATATATATATATATATATATATATATATATATATATATATATATATATATATATATATATATATATATATATATATATATATATATATATATATATATATATATATATATATATATATATATATATATATATATATATATATATATATATATATATATATATATATATATATATATATATATATATATATATATATATATATATATATATATATATATATATATATATATATATATATATATATATATATATATATATATATATATATATATATATATATATATATATATATATATATATATATATATATATATATATATATATATATATATATATATATATATATATATATATATATATATATATATATATATATATATATATATATATATATATATATATATATATATATATATATATATATATATATATATATATATATATATATATATATATATATATATATATATATATATATATATATATATATATATATATATATATATATATATATATAGATACCTAATATTTATACCTAATTGGCTTTGGGGACAAATGATTGAGAAACTACGGAGAACTGAAGTCGAAGACTCCTTGACTGGTTATATAATCTGTATCTTCTTCTTCATCTTCTTCTTCTTCTTCTTCTTCTTCTTCTTCTTCTTCTTCTTCTTCTTCTTCTTCTTCTTCTTCTTCTTCTTCTTCTTCTTCTTCTGATTATAATTATGATTATAATTATAATAATCATAATAACAACGATAATAATAATAATAATAATAATAATAATAATAATAATAATAATAATAATAATAATAATAATAATAATAATAACAATAATAATGATAATACTAATAATAATAATAATAATAATAATAATAATAATAATAATAATAATAATAATAATAATAATAATAATAATAATAACAATAAAAATAATAAAAACAATAATAATAATAATAATGATAATAATAATAATAATAATAATAATAATAATAAATAATAATAATAATAATAATAATAATAATAATAATAATAATAATAATAACAACAGTAATAATAATAACGTGCATAATTGTTAATTGTTTTGTCCATAATGCACATATTGATACCATTCATCAAGGAAGAGATCTAGTGGATTAATAGCTCTAAGATTTTTTTTTTGTTAATGATTGTGAAACCAGGACGGGCCAAACAAAATTAATAAAATAAAACAGCCCTCATCGGGCCAGGGCACGAAGAATACATAAAGTAAAGAGAAACAGAGATGGAGAGTGTAATGACTTGTCAGATGTGACGGGATAATAAATGAATAATGAATATCCAAGAATATTCCGTATTGATGTAGGCATAAAATAAGAACCGTAACTGAAGGAAGACTTGACATCGAAATGTCCTGGACAGTCCTATTTAAGTTTACAAATCCTTCAGCTGTAGTATCGTAACGGCGGCTGGTGCCATGGGCCAACCTACTACAAGTTATTAGTGTCTGTCGATAATCTAGACGCCTCTTGCCTTTATCCATCATCAAAGCTCATCTTAGTGCAACATTAAGTTTTATCAGCCACATTCCAGATAATGTTAGAAAGAAAACTAGATTCTATTGTAGTTCTATATGACAATTCTTATCATAGTATGAATATAGCGAGTACTCCGACATTAGTCATATTTTCTATGCGAAATTCCGATAGATCTTTTAAATAAAATGAGGAAAGATAGGTCCCATAATTATATCCTATCTATCTATCTATCTATCTATCTATCTATCTATCTATCTATCTATCTATCTATCTATCTATCTATCTATCTATCTATCTATCTATCTATCTATCTATCTATCTATCTATCTATCTATCTATATATATATATATAAATAGGTATCCATTAAAATATAAATAGTAAAATAAATGCTAACTAATATATATAAAGAAAATAAATTTAGTTTAAATTATTAGTGATTATCCTGAGTTGTTGTCAGTCTGAGATTAAATGATTATGAAAGTTGTGACTTGCATCATAATTCCAGAAGAGAAAAAGAAAAGCTATAATTAGTTTGTGTACATGTGCAGAAGTACATCCAAGGATACTAAGAAAAGCTATAATTAGTTAGTGTACATGTGCAGAAGTACATCCAAG
>JAXCGZ010006674.1:22500-25000 GCA_037179515.1 Halocaridina rubra
GAGTCCGTGACGTAAAACCGGAAGTAAAAAAGTGGTAGTACATGTTTCAAGGTCGAGCTAATGAATTAACAAAAAAATTTCATAGAAAAATTTCATTATTCAAGATACTCGTTTTACATATTGAAAACTTCAACCATGTGTATACAATATTTACCTCTTTGGATATAATTGAGTATGTGATGAATTACTGAGGAAAAATGGAAATTAGAGATGTGTTTCGACTAATATATTTTAATGACATCCACCCCCAACCAAATACCCAAAATCAAGTCATTAGTAAAAGCAATGAAATTATAATCAGTGCAAAAAAAAAAAAAAAATCGGTAAACATATTTTCTTCAATAATGTCTTAAAATAAAGACAGTATTTTAAAAGCAATTTTTTTCAATAATGATCTCAACATATACAAGTAAATGCGATTCTTCGAAAGATTATCTCACTCGCAAACAGTAACTTTTGCTTCCAACCGACAATTTTGTGAACTCTGCTATTTATACTTATACATAGTCACCGTGGTTCAAGCGGTAGCGTCCGCGACTCTGAGGCGTCAGGTCGAGGGTTAGAGCCCCGTCACGGTCTGAGGTTAGCAAGGGAAGCACTCAGGGTGACGATTACATCTGCCAAAACAAGTCCTTCGCAAGAAGGCAACCGTCCTAGCCCTTAGTAGAAAAGGGAGCTCGTGACGTAAAACCGAATCCACATACTGGCGTATATAACTTATCATTCATGAGCGACATGCATTGAACACGCTATGATAAATAGATAAGTTGACCAAAATCTAAGAAAATATTTTAGGTATTAATGATAATGAATGGTACAGCATTTTCTGCATTTGTATAACACTGAACTGTTAACATACAGTCTAAAGTAATAGGAAAAAGACCATTAAAGAAAACAACGAAAATATATTTGAAGTACTTATTAATTTCGCGACCTTATCTGGCCACATTTTCAAAGTACAAAAGAAAGAGATACCTTGTCATTGTACTTTGAGAAGGTAGCCAGATAAGGTCACGAAATTAATAAGTACTTTATATATATTTCGCTGTTTTCTTTAATGGGCTTTTTCCCTACCATATAAATATATCTATATATATATATATATATATATATATATATATATATATATATATATATATATATATATATATATATATATGTATGTATATATATATATATATATATATATATATATATATATATATATATATATATATATATATATATATATATATATATATATATATATATATATTATATATATATATATATATATATATATATATATATATATATATATATATATATATATATATATATATATATATATATATATATATATATATATATATATATATATATATATATATATATATATATATATATATATATATATATATGTATGTATATATATGCATAACCGTCCTAGCCCTTAGTAGAAAAGGGAGTTCGTGACGTAAAACCGACTCCAAATGCATAAAAAAAAGAAGAAAGATGAAAAGAGGATTATTATTTAATGCAAACAGCTAGTAAGGTAAGAAGAACTATCACAAAATAATAAGAATATGCATGGAAATGTCAAACAAAGGAAGACTAAAAATTGCAGGAAATAATATATGCAGGTATTGGACTGCAAAAAAGTGACTCCACACCTGTAATTATCCTAAAAAAAGATTTCATACAGGTAGATGAATTTGAGGTAAATCCCACTCCTCAATTTACGATTCTGCTGTCATTAAAGTGGGGTTTACACGGTCAAACGGTTCGTCGAACGTGGTTCGACAGACAAGTGTTTGAAGTGATGTTCGAACGTGTGAACGGGGTATTTGGTTGTCGAACACGAAACGTGTTCGACAACCAAATACCCCGTTCACACGTTCGAACATCACTTCAAACACTATTTACACGGTTAAGCGGTTCGTCGAACGCGGTTCGACAGACAAGTGTTTGAAGTGATGTTCGAACGTGTGAACGGGGAATTTTGTTGTCGAACTGCAAATGAAATTGAGAGTGGATCTGTCGTGGAAACATACCCTACCAATCAAGTAATAACAACCTTACAAATAATAAAAAAAAAAAAAAAAAACGATATTGTCTCACTCATTGAAGTATGTCAAGGTTGTTATATGATGAAACAAGTACAATCGACAGAGTAAAGAGATTGATATACATCGGTGTTGGTAAACTCTCTGTGCCAGTCTGTGTGAGTTGTTTACCTTCGAATAAAAAAAAAAAAAAAATGTAAAAAAATTATTTTTCCATTTTTATTATAAAGATTAAGTATGCAAATGAATAAATAATGAATTCATATTATATTTTATTAATAGTAGTCACCGTGGCTCAAGCGGTAGCGTCCGTGAATTTGAGACGTCAGGTCGGGGATTCGCGCCCCGTCACGGCCTGAGGTTAGCAAGGGTATGCACTCAGTGTAACGATTACATCTGCCAAAACAAGTCCTTCTCAAGAAGGCAACCGTCCTAGCCCTTGGTAGAAAAGGGAG
>JAXCGZ010006675.1:0-7500 GCA_037179515.1 Halocaridina rubra
GTACAATTAACATGGGAAATAGCCCAAGCATCCATCATACACAGAGAATATCTAGCAAATATAATGGTCGGATATATAAAGAGAAATGATAAGATTATGAATGCCAGTGAGTGGTAAGGAGGGATGAGGGGTAAGTTGGGTGAAGGATGCTGAGGACTGAGCTGCCAGGCAGGAGGAGGAGAGGTAGTCCTATGAGGAGGTTTACGGATGTGGTAAGGGAGGACATGAGAGTGTTTGGTGTGTCATAGGAGGCCGCTGGGGATAGGGTAATATGGAGATTGCTGATCTGCTGCAGCAACCCCTAACAGTAAAAGCCAAAAGATTTGACAATGACGAATGCCAACAGGACATGGAAAAGCAGTGTAGGTCGAGAACTTGGCACATTAGTGAATGATTAATTAAGAAAATGAAAAATGAAAATAAAAAATTAAAATTAAGAAGTTCAAAGCAAAACTGATAGTTACAAGCATTACATTCATAAACACAATGATATACCCAACAAAACTAAAATTACGAAAATCATAGGTAATAAAATAAGGATGGGACCAAAGTAACGCAACGGTTGGAGTACTCAACTCGGGATGTGACAGACCAGCAGTTGAGCCCATCGTGGGGCGTTAGAGGCATTCAGCCTTAAATCCTCAGATCCAACCTGTTTGTGTCCACCCCAATAATGTGATTTACAGTAACACACAAAACGGCAAACAACAAGTAATTATAAAATACGGACAACTTAAAGACACTTAAACATACAATATCATATCTTCAAGTACTTAATTATGGAAAAACGTCCTTCCTCTAATATGAGAAAGCTAAGTTCTTTTTGATGTAAAAATCATATAGTTTCCAGATGCTTTTGTATACATATATATACAATGACAGCAATCCCCCTGGTAAAGGGGAGGTGAAGGCAATGTACACACATTCACCAGAAGCCATACATTCCTTATCAATTACTCTTAGCTCCTTGGGAATAAAGGGCGGCTACAATTACCCCCCATCACCCCTGCTTGGGTCATCTACATGGTAAGCGGGCAAAGATCATGCTTTTGCAATGACTAAATAAAAATGTACCTTCTATACTTAACAAAGACAAAATGAGGTAACAGAATTAAAAGTTCTGTCCAAATATCATATTCTGTGCGCATGCACAGAATAACTAAATATTTCTTAAAGAAATTGCTATTTTTTATATATTTCATCATGAAATTTTGCCTAGCAATCCTTTAAACACACGACATCATCTGAGTCGCTATATCACTATTACCAGTTAAATCAATATTTAGCCAGAAATACATGTATTTACTAAAGTAATTCATATTTCGTCTATATCTAAAAATGCCTGATTCAAGTTTTCTACTACAAAAAGCTCAAGTAAATATAAAATCTAAAGTTACTTACATTGTATCAACTAATAGCCTTGAAATTACTAAATTCAATACCGTACTAACAAAATACAGTATATAAAAAAAAAGTCCTGCAAATGGACATTTTGTCCTTTACTTTCGATACAAAGCTATATATCATGACAATCTCAGATGCTGTAAAGAGTAACCCTTGTGGGTTATTAACCCCTCTAGGGTTACTCAAATTTACAAGACAAGTCACCTAACCTACCTTTACCTAGCCTAACTCAACCAACCCAACCCAACCCAGCCTAACTTAACAACAGAAGTGCTTATTTAACTTTATGTGGGGTTCTAGGAGTAACTCATCTTTACAACATCCGACTTTATAACATTTTGTTTTAAATATACTTTACCTTCTTTTTGAGTTCCACAGAGATGGCATTGGCTTCTTTGAGGAAGATAGCATTGCCCCACAGGTCATCCCTAAGTGAGGTGAATTGATGATACTTCCACTTCCGGAATGCCCAGGAAGCCAACGCATACTCTCGTTCCGTCCAGTTGCACTCTGCGTCAAACAAGGGGTTTACTGAAACACCAACGCAAAGGATTAGCTAAGAAATAACCCCTAATATGATGCTACTGTTGGAACCATGGAGCAACCATCAAGAGCGACGACAAAACTAGTAAAAGCAAATATCTAGAGTACACAGAGCAAGACTCGAACTACTGATTACATTTTACTTGACAAATACCGTCACAGTACGTTTTTAGAATTATTATTATCTATAATTAGTTTTTAGATTTAAATCTGAAAAAGTAATTTGTAAAAACTGTCATAATCTGTTTGATAAATTGTATTATATTTTTAGTATTATACGAGGAAATTATACTGATATTTAGAGATATAATGAAGAAAAAAAGAAGTGATATGACTACTGTGTGTTTTTGATATCAAATGTTTTGATACCAAAAAATTTTAAATATATTTTCTCTTCACTGTTGTAGTAGTTTCAAAGAGAGCAGTGTTTTCACTCCCAAGGTATTTATGACAAAACTTTCCAATTATGATGAACTCTACAACACAGATATTAATCAAAGATTAATCAATTAATGGAAAAAGAAACACAGTAGAGCTGATGTGTTTCTTGATAAACTGAAGACTAACAAGCTCCTGCTTTCCACCGAAGGCATTTCCAAGATACTGATTATGTAGGAGACTACATAATCAGTATCTTCAAAAATGCTTCCAGTGGAAACCAAAAGCTCAGTATTTTGTGATCCATCAGCAAACACATCTATTCTACAATGGATTTCTTTTAACTGATGTTACTTCCGAGGGAGGAAACCTTTACAAGTGCCGTAGGGTCCTTGCAAAAATCCAGACTACTAGCTGTGTGGTATAAAAGGTGTTAAGTCTATATGAGGTACCTAGTACTAGCCTGGACTACATGCCACAATTACAGAATGCCAGAAAAAGTGTTCAAAGTTCTGCAGCTATATAACTTTGATATCTCAGTAGCCCCCACTCATGTTAGTTTGATGTTACACTTAAAGAAAAGAATAACATCAATATAACATGAGCTGTTACCAACATATCAAAGTTTTGAAGTTGCAAAACTTTAAAAGTGTTTTCTGGCATTTTATACATTTGGCACTTAGTCCAGTACAGTAGTGAGAGCCTCATACAAAAATATACTATTCAATAAAGAAATGGTTTACAAAACGATCTAAATTAGCTAGTAATATCTTCAGCATTATATACAAGAAGTTAGTATAGAATGAGAGCTTATCTAAGATTAAAATACGTGTATAAAAAAGCTAAAAAGACATGAAGTTTCTTCTTATTCTTATTATTCTTATTCTTATTATTCTTATTATTATTATTATTATTATTATTATTATTATTATTATTATTATTATTATTGTTATTATTATTATTATTAGCCAAGCAAAGAGAACAGGGCAATAAGTTAAAGACTATAAACCAGATGGCTACAACAGGGGAAGCATCTTGGTGAGGAAAAAGGAAAAGAAAAGATTAAAAAAAATAAAATTATGGAAAATGGTGCAACTCTGTATTACCATACTATAACAAATTTTGGGTTATAAAATTACAAATAAACTTTCAGATATATGCTTGGTTATATCTTGAGCCAATAAAGAAATAAAAAGCATGATGATGCAATAAAATATAAAGTCTATAAATATAAAAGTATATAAACATAGGGTTTATTAGTAAACACCGCAGGTACTTACAAACACAAAGGTGCAAAAAAAATAAAGCTTTGGATAAACAAAGTACCAGCCAATAAGGCTTATATATACATCCTTATTCACTGAATAGTACATTCTGTTCAACGAAATTAATTACACCTCAGTGCACACCCTAGTGCAATATTCTTGTACATTCCCCCTTGAAATTATAAAAGCTACAGAATCCCTTTGAGATCCTCAATTGGATAAATATACTCACATAAGGCAATGCAACAATGGATGCCGGATATCGATTTCCATATCATTACCAGCTGAGGGAATGGCAGGCTAATATGAAATTTTGCATGCCCAAATGAGGGACCCTTGACTCAGGGCTCTATAATATGTGTTCCATAAATGTAAATGGTTGCCCTATGGAAATTTTGGATAAATTAGGAAAGGTTAGGACATAAGGGCTCCTCCTCCATTACTTCCATACACAAAGAAGTAAAAAAGGACTATCAATAGCCTTTAAAACAGGTAAAAAAATAAATCTCATTCATATGACACACACTCACACACACAGCAAAGATATTGTACTTAACTCTATTCAGTTAAGCTGTTTAATCAACAGTACAATCATACATACATACGTATACAAAGCCCGCAACCCCCCAAGTAAGGGGGTGGCCAAGTCAAAGCACACACATCCACCAGATGGAAATATACCTTGATCACTCCTTTAAGGTCCTTGAGGATAAAAGGCTGCCACAATTTTCCCCCTACCACCCCACCTATCATCCACTGGGTAAGTGGGTAAGGAGCTTCTGCCATGAGACCTCATAGCCATAGCTGATTTAACCCAGGTACTTTTTCGTCAAGGTAAAATAAAAAATGAGTAGGCAATTATCCTATCCTAACTGGAGGATAATAATACAATATTACTCTTCACAGATCAATAAAAGAGATTTACACACTTCATTGCAAAGGATCCAGTAAGAGTGCATTTTCTTCATTCTACAGAGAGCTCTAATTATTCCCCCTACTAAGTTTCCCCCATGTTTGGAAATTTAAAGTGAGCTTGATAAATTACAAAGATAAGAATTGTAATTTGCAATGAATGCAGTTAAAATCCAGCTATTTAGAACATGGCACAGCCGCCCGTTGCGATACTACAGCTGAAGGTTTTTTGAACTTAAATAGATCTGTCCAGGACAGTTCAATGTTAAGTCTTCCTTCAGTTACGGTTCTTTTTCTATGCCTACAGCTACACTGAATATTCCTGGATATTCATCACATATCTTTTATTATCCCTTCACGCCTGACAAGTCATACACTCTCCATCTCTGTTTCTCTTTACTTTATGTATAGAACGTACTCCAATATAAATATTGCCTAAATGAACCAGTAACAAAGTGGTTAGACTTGACTCGGGAAGTGACAGACCCGTAATCAACCCCACCATAGGGTATTAGGATGGGCATCCAGCCTTGACTCCCCAACTTCAACCCATCTGTGTCTACTTCCAAGATGGGGATTAATAGTGACAAAATATGGAAAAAAAAACCCTCAAGTTGTGTTTCTATACTAAGGTAAACATTACACAATTTCTACCTAACATTCTCAAACAATAGCTCCTGTATTTTTCAGTATATCAGATAAGGTACAAAGGTGTGTGGTGTGACACTAGAGGATGCAGGGGATAAGGCAACTGAGACAACTGATCTGGTATGGCAACCCCTAATGGGGGAAGCGAAAAGATTTGATTTATAAAGTATGTTACAATCCCAATAATTATAATCACTAGATACCATGCCCCTATAATGCATAAAAATAAAAAAAAGTTTATAACATAGATATATAATAAAAAAAAATCAAACATTTAAACTAAGTAAATAACATTCATGATATAAAATTTCTACAGACTCATAATGCATGCATCCTCTAAAGCTAACTAAACTAATTTACGATCACATACAGATCTACGGGAAACACTTAAGTGAAGGATAATTAACTATAATAAAGAACTCATGCAACATAAAAAAGACTATCTACCGTAAAAAACAAATTAAATACAAACCATGAATAACTATACTGATAGAACAATACAATGCAATTACACACTTAAATATATCCAAATATTTTTTCCAAATAAGTTACCACCTCCTGTTGGGATTCGAACAGAACCTGTAGAACAGGAGTCAACAGCTTAGTGCAATGAGCCACAGAAGCATTTGTGGCTCAGTGCACTACGCTGTGGACTCCTGTTCCATACGTATCAGATTCTATTAACGTATTAAGCTGCAAACTCGCACTCTAAAGGTTCCACATCTGGTTCAGTGAGCTAAGATGTGAATTCCTGTTGTAAAGGTATTAGGTTCGAATACCAACAGGAGGAGGTAATATAGATAGAAATATATGGAAAATTTAATTATACTCTTAGAAAAGTACAAAAGGAGACTAAAGAGAAAAGATTAATACTCACACAAAATTTCTATGCAAGGTGCACAAAAACAATTACAAGACAAACAAAATGAACAAATTCACTTGCTCTTGTTATGGTTGCTACACAGACCAAGACAATTTCAATCGTACATCATAATTGTCATCATTACTCTAATCAAAAATTTCAAGCCCTCTTAACAGCTTAGAACATTCAACATCCTAAGTGGGATATACAGAAAGTACTGACTAAATCTGCTGCAGTAAACTAAAAAAAAAAATTAGAAATAGCAATGCTTTTTATTGAGTAGTAGACGTCCCTAACACAAACGAAACAAAATGGATATTACTTGAATTCTCACATACATTCAAACACAATATGGAAGACTGCACTGCTTGCATCCACATACACCAACAATACGACATACACTCCCTGAGAGATCAATACCTGGGACTGGCAGTGGCCTTTCTGACAATCAAAGAAATTATGGTAGACTTCACTACTTACAACCACATATGCCACCAACACAACATACACTTCCTGAAAGCTCAATGGGGAAAGCCCAGGATCAGTGGTGGCCTTCCTTATAACTTGGGGCTGTTCAATGATGCAGCTTAGGGAACAACATCAACCTAAAGTCTCATCTACTATTAACAATTAATATGCCTGAGGATGAGATACTACCAAGCAAAGCCAAGGAGTCTTATTGGTGCATTACAACATACTACTGTCTCTCAATAAAAGTAAGGTATCTAAAATATACAGTATTATCTCTAAATAAAAGAGCTAATTAATATGTACTAATGTATCATAAGGTTACTAACCAACCACTTTCATTTTTGTAAGCACACTTCAAAGAAAATCTTCCATTTACACCTTAATTGCACTACAAAATATAGAAACTTCGTTTTTTATGAGAGAAGACTATCTACGATCAGGCAAACTTTGCTATTAGTAGTTAAAAACATTTAAACTCATTAATGATGGCTTTGGGAGCCGTGGTGGATAAGTGGTAGAACAGGCGAGTTGGGAAGAGACTAACCCATTTTCGAGCACAATTTGGGGCACTAAAAGAGGTATTCAGTTTTAATCTCCCAGTTCCAACCTGTGTCCACCCCCAGTAATTCTCAAATGCTAATAAGGGCTTGATGTAACATAAGATTTGAAATTTTCCGATAAAATACAAAGACTTTTTGTTCATAGAATATTCTTAATCTCTACCTTAATTATTCTCATTCAAATATAAAACAATACATCAAAATCTGAGAATTTTAATTTTGTAAAATATTAAGTCTAAGTAACCCAATTTTTTGTAAATTTACTATTTGGTCTTCTGCTTTTGTGCATTGCCACATGAACTTGATATATACACCATCAGGTAATTAGCTAATAAACAACACATCTTCCTAAATAGTATATAATCGTACTATTTTCCAAGCGTAATAAGTAATAATCTTTATACTGTAATGCGCCAAGCTGGGAAGGAAGAGATAAATTACTTTGAGTATGCTAAAA
>JAXCGZ010006675.1:10000-30647 GCA_037179515.1 Halocaridina rubra
TAATAATAATAATAATAATAATAATAATAATAATAATAATAATAATAATTATAATAATAATAATAATAATAATGATAATAATAATAATAATAATCTCCCCAATCATCATCAAAGGAAAATTATTGTTGCCAATAATAATAATAATAATAATAATAATAATAATAATAATAATAATAATAATAATAATAATAATAAGATCTAAGGAGAAGTTTTAGAATACACATCATGAAGGTAATGCAGAGGTATAGTAAACCCAGCAGAGAGCTGGATATTCATTACACATCTTTTATAATCCCTTCACATCTGACAGGTCATCACACTCCATCTCAGTTTCTCTTTACAGCCTGATAAAGGCCGTTTTATTTTATAATTTTTGGCCTGTCCTGGTGTCATAATCATCTTTTTTTTTTTTTTTTTTTTTTTTTTTTAGGCTGATCCTACTTTGCGATTTTCCTGGTTCGCGCCGGGTCCCGGAACCGAACTACCGCAATAAGGGAGGCAACACTGTATATATATATATATATATATATATATATATATATATATATATATATATATATATATATATATATATATATATATATATATATATATATATATATATATATATATATATATATATATATATATATATATATATATATATATGTATATTATATATGTATATTATATATATATATATATATATATATATATATATATATATATATATATATATATATATATATATATATATATATATATATATATATATATATATATATATATATATAGTAGTAGGTTGGCCCATGGCATCAGCCATCTGCTGCGATACTACAGATGAAGGGTCTTTTGATTTATCTAGGAGTGTAAAGGACAGTTCAATGTTAAGTCTTCCTTCAGTTACGGTTCTTTTCCTATGCCTACATCAAAATCAAATATTCTTGGATATTCGTTACACATCTCTTATTATCCTTTCACATCTGACAAGTCGCAGAACTCCCCATCTGTTTCTCTTATTTTCTTCGTGCCCAGGCTTGATTAGGGCAGTTTCTTTTCTTTGACCCTTCTGATGTAACAATCCTATATATAAATAAATATAAATATATATATATATATATATATATATATATATATATATATATATATATATATATATATATATATATATATATATATATATATATATATATATATATATATATATATATATATATATATATATATATATATATGCAGAAGCTCCCCAACTTATGAATAACACAGTTATGAACACTCACAGATACAAACAAACAAAAAAATTAATGAAGATATTACTGTACTTTATTGTATCATTAAATTATCATTACTGTATTAAAATTCTTTTATACTGTATACTTTAAGTTTTATGTGGTAGTTAAGTGTCTTTAGCATAAGCACTGTACAGTACTGCATATGTATGTACTTTATAGTACTTATTTTTACCTAAACACAACTTATAAACAATTCTACCTATGAACAGACTCCTCGAACCGAACTCGCTTGTAACCTGAGGCGTATATATATATATATATATATATATATATATATATATATATATATATATATATATATATATATATATATATATATATATATATATATATATATATATATATATATATATATATATATATATATATATATATAATATATATATATATATATATATATATATATATATATATATATATATATATATATATATATATATATATATATATATATATATATATATATATATATATATATATATATATATATACAAAATAACTTTACCTACTGACACTAAAAATTCAGTGAATATGTTTTAAAAAACTTGAATAAGAGAAGTGGAATGCGAAAATTGAGTAAAGTATGATTTGCGAAGAAAAACGGAGAGACCCACCAAAGATATCATCTTCCGTGTTGAAATCATCGGGTGTGTATGATGAATACATTGACATCGTCATGCTCTGCTCTTCCACTTGTTTTTGGAGAGCATCGATGCGGGCTTCATAGCTCTGCAAAAACGGCAAGATTATACAACTCGTCTGCTATACCTTTCAATTTTATATACTTATTGTCATATGATGCATGGGACCACTGTAGCACAGAGGCTAGAGTGCTCGAATTGGTCAAGTGTTTGAGCCCCCGATGGGACATGAGGAAGGGCACAGCTTCAATTTATATGTGTCCACCCCAAAATGAGGACTAATAGTGACATATAAATCATAGAAACAATTCTGCACATCTATAACAGTTTTCAATTTTTTTATACTTATTGCCATCTGCTACGCAGGGTGGAATAGTGGTTAGAGCACCCAAAACAGGAAGTAACAACACCGTGTTTAATCCCACAGCGAGGCATTATGAAGGGCATCCAACCTTAATCCTCTATAACTTCAACCGGTCTGTATCCAACTCCATAATAGAGATTAATTGCGACACATAAAACAGCAATAAAGCAAACAAAAAAAGTGTCCCTCATACCTTCCTTTCTTTGTCAAATTCTTTCTGCGCCTCCTCTTTCTCTCGCTGATACTGTTCTTCTAATGCCACCAGGCGTTTCTGCATCTCCTCCTTCAAATCAATGCCCTGTTTTTCTAACAGTTCAACCTGTGCAAACTGCCAGTCTGCAGGTTCTCCTGATCCTGGGGTCTCGGCCGGAGACTTTGTTTCCCGGCGTTCCCTCGCTGATATTAACAAAAAATGAAAAAGATTAAACAAAAAACTAATTATGAAATCAAATAAATGGCCATAATAAGCTAGAATTTGCCTAAGGCATTTTAATGCCTATAGTGCATATGGCCATTATGATAAACTAATTAATGCCTTATATCATATTTACAACCACTTATATTCAGTATCCCCTTTAATTCATGTAACATTAAAAGATAAGAGCAACTTACCTTGTTCAGGATGGTTAAATCTGAACACGTGATTCTTGCCAAGAATGACACGTGACCCAGTTTTTAAAACGGTAGGTTCCACGACTTCCCGCCCATTAACATAGCAGAGAGCTTGAGGGCAAGGATGTAATAAAACCACGCCCTCTTGGTTCTGGAAAATACAATGATAGGCTTTACAATTACGTCCATACTCGCTGAAAAATTTCAAATTCTGCATGGAAGGCTCTGAAACAAAAAATAGCATAATGTATTTAGTAAAGGCAATTAGATAACTGTTCCTTGAATATAATTAAGCTTAAACTTATTATATTTAAATAAGAATGTTAAGCGAATGTTCCTTTACGACAGTAACATCAAAATTTATTGCATCTATTAAAAAAGTTATGTAACTGTCCCTTTATGATAATAAAGTTTTCAACTTAAGGCATATTACCTCAAACATGCAGTGCTCTGGTTTAATATATGATCCAAACAGTTGAATATCTTGAGGAATATTTGATTCTGTAGAGCCGACCCTGGTGATGCCATCTTTTATATAGTACAAAAGACACTCAGACATTGATGGATCCTCATTTAGGTTAACTAAATGGGGTGTCTGGAAGAGAGATAAAAAATTATCTCAAAATATGCAAAATTAATTCTATACAAATTCAGGGGACCGCTGTAGTGTAGCGGTAAAATGCTCGATTCAAAAGGTGATGGAGTTGTATTCAAGCCCATGGTTGGATGATAGGCAGAGAATTCAGCCTTAATGCCTCAGCTTCAAACCATATGTGGCCATCCCCAATTTGGGACTAATAACAGAATATAAACATAAAAAAAATGTAATACAAACTCAACCAAAATACTAGCGTTAAAAGAACATATATTCATAAGTATATACTTGCAGAATTAGAGGCATACTGTGAGACACACAGTTTAGTACAACAAAATATACTGAGGAAGACGATTATCTGCCACTATATGTCACTAATAATCCCCATTTGAATGGGAGTGTACACAGACAGGTAGCACAGTGGTTACAGCACTCAACTCAGGAAGTGGCAAACCCACATTCGAGCCCACCATGGGGCATTAGGCAGGGCATCCAGCATTAATTCTCCAGCTTCAACCTGTCTGTGTTCACCACCATCTGAATAGGGATTTGTCAGTACACATAAAAAAGCAAACAAATATTGAGGAAGAAAATAATCTACAGATGAAATAACAACTTAAGTAAACCCTAAAAATATTTTTTAGCATATAACACTAACATATAATATTAGTAAGACATGAATTTAAAGGTTTACCTTTTTAGGAGAAAAGATTCCAAGTGTATTCCCATCTTCTTTAAGGGCTACACCCATCTCAGCAAATACAGCTTCACGCTGGAGACGTATACTTTCTGTGCGCTTCAATTTCTCCTCCCATGTTTCATTCAATTCTGTTGCATATATATAGCATTTCTTATTTATACAATCATATAAAAGTGTGTATATATTAATATGGCAATCATAGCATTTTAATCATTAACGAAATCAATACTGAATGATATATCTTAAATAAGAATGCTTGAGTGAGTAATTTTCTTTTATTTGTTTATTCCAATGTGGTTTGTATGTAAATGAACATACAAAATGTGATGTAAATCTATATACCTATGTTTTTACATACAGACAATATAAACTACAATGCAACCTTTTCATATACAAATATCTTGTTTATTAATGATATATCAACATGTATCAACGTGTTTAGTAATGAAGATGGTCCAAACTTGTACAAATAAACAATATATTCCACTATCACTATGACTTACCAAAGTAGCATATACTAACCTAGGCGTATGACTTAGCAAACTAGCTTATATTAACTTAGCAGTATGCCTAAACAAACTAGCATGTACTGACCTACCAGTATGACTAAACAAACTAGTACATATTAACCTGCAATCAGTTTCTCGTTCGCCTGAAGTTGATCAACGGCAACCTCAGCAACAGTAGAAACTGGTGAGTTGATCTGTGGGGTCTCCATATCGTTGCGGTTATTCATGACTTTAGTGATTTCTTGACCTGTGCATAAATTAATAGCTGATAAGATATTCTAAATATCATTATTACAACATGATATAGATAATAAATACAATGCAAACAGAGCAATAATAATCATCATTTTAGTAAGAATGATATCATATCCCCATGAGGGTATCATAATGGCTAAAACTGCAGCAAAAGAATCAAGGTTGCAATGTAACATAACGTCCTATGCATTCACCTCTTTTAATATTAACTTTAAGATGAGAATTTTGGGAGGAATAGATTGTCTGTACCCCCAGGGCATTATTATGCCCTATGCTTCCCCCCCTTCTAGCAGTTATTTTGAGATGAGAATTCGGGTAGGATTGGTTTATCAGTATTCGAAGGGCATCATCAGCCTTACACCATCCCCTCTCTCTCAGATATTTTGAGAAAAGAATTCAAGGAGGAATGGATTGTCATTACCCGCAGGGGATCATCATACCCAAAGCCTTCATTCCCCTCTTCTAGCAGTTCTTCTTAGAAAGAAAATTTAGGGAGGAATGGCCTGTCAGTACCCACAAGGCATAATCATACCAAATGCCTACATTTGAGATGAGTATTTCGGGAGGAATAGATTGTCAGTGCTTAGCACTCAACTGCCCTCCACTCCCCTCTAGCTGGTTCCTATGACAAGAAAGAGATATAACAGTGAAACTGTTTCTCCTTATGAAGATATAATTATTATTTGGTATCAAACCAGCTCCAACCTCCCTCTGTCTACCCCTATTCAAATGGCAATTAAGAGTGACAAATAAAATGACACAAAAACAAACAAACATTTAGCATCCTAACTGCTTTTTCCCACTACATAAACAATGGAAGAAACATAAATAAAAATACGGAAAAAAGGCTGTCACATTTTCCTTCCCTCGTTTTTGGCAAGTTCGTACTTTCCCATTTATAAATTCATATGTGGGAGGGTATAAACAAGTCTTAGAAACCTAGGATCTTGTAAAGAAGAGTAGCTCCAGGGTGTTATATGGTTATTCATATTTACAAGTTAAGTCACCTAACCTAGCCTAACCTAACCAATCGCCGCCTAACCTAACAATTTATGGGGTTATTTAAGCTTACATGGGGTTCTGTGGGTTACTCATCTTTACAAGATCCAAAACCTCCAAAACCATGTCACATGTTTCCTTGAATTACCTATGGCCCTTCAATCTACATTTGGTGTATTTCAGCAACTATAATAAACAATAGCTTACATATAATTTGTTACTAACTCAACCTTTTTCCTGTGTGCCTTTAACTCTCCTGGATATCAAGGCCTCTGAATGAAAAAGCTTTCCTTAAACTGTCCCGCTATCTGTTCCTCAGAATACTTCTATTCAAACTACTATCCAGGTGTCCAAACCAACTAACCTATATTATAATCGTTTTTACCAACTCATCTTTTTTCCTGTATGCTTATAACTATCCTAGATATCATGGCCTTTCAATAAGAAAGCTTCACTTACTTTCTCCCACCATGTGCTCCTCAGCATATTTCTATGTCATACAACTAGCCATATATTTCTGTTCTAATTTCTTTATTAAACTTCTCCTTCTGTTGTATAAATCTACTTGCATTTAGCATAGTTGAACCAACTGTCACTTGTAAAACTAATATTATCTAATAATAATAATAATAATAATAATAACAATAATAATAATAATAATAATAATAATAATAATAATAATAATAATAATAATAATAATAATAATAATAATAATAATAATCACTGATAAAAATTTCTATTCTTTATTCAAGTTCTTCCTTTAGTGTTATTTAGCATATGAAATATTAACAAAGCATTCTTATTTTATGCATAATGTAAAATGTCATTAAATATAATCAAAGTGTATTTTCTATCCCAGCTGCGGACCACAGAAGCACAGTGATTACAACACTAGATTCGGGAGGTGACAGACCTACAGTGATTAGAACACTAGACTTGGGAGGTGACAGACCTACTAATGAGAACAAAGCAGGGCATTAGGAAGGCCATACAGGCTAAATTCCCAGCTCAATCTGTCTGTGTCTACCCCAATAATGGGATTAGTAATGACACTTAAGAAAAAGATTCTCTATCCCTGGTGGCAAAGAATAAAGAATCCCACTCCTGTAAAACGTGCATGTTACAAGAATGGACTAAATGAGATAAGGTGAGCATCCCTGCTACCTCCCTTTTTTGAGTACGGATATAACCATCCTCCTAGTTTCAAGGGGATATGGTTTCATAATGAAAAACATAATAGTCTTTTAAGACTATACTCAGAAAGACCACAATTTCTCAGTATTTATATACTGCATAACTAAAACATGGGGAAGTGACAATTCCATGTTTAAGCTCATCACGGAGCATTTGGAAGGGCCTCCAGCCTCAAGTGCCCAGCTGAAACCTGTGTCTATTCCCATTCAAAAGAAGATTAATAGTGACACATAGAACAGTAAACAACAAATGAAATATCTCTGGGAGGTAATCAAAAATAACCTCATAATTCAAGTTGCAAGTACTTTCAATATATCCTGTCAAATTCATAATCTTTATAGAGCATAGCTTACGGAATAATGAAATACACTATCACCATAAAATCTAGCTAGTACCGGTGAAAAACGAAAATATAAAGTGTTCTATACAGCAAAAATATTCATATACAAGGTTTTGGGAACTTGTAATGAAGAGTAACCCCAAGGTGTTCTAGGGTTATCCATATTTAAAAGAAAATCACTTAACTTCACCTAACCTGACCTAACCTAACAATCTCTGGGGTTCTTTAACTGTACATGAGGTTCTGGGGGTTACTTCTTTTTACAAGATCCAAAGATTTTGCAACTTATGCACCTACTTTCCACTACACCTGAGAGAGAAGCATTTGAATTATTTCAAAATATTGCTAAAGAAAAATTGAGCTTAATTACTATACCAACAACATAAAGTTAAGAACTAAAATAAAAATTCAAAAATTCAAACAGTATATTACAGCATCTGTAAAAAAAGTGTCACAATATAAAGCACAGCAGCCATAAAGCAAATATGATAGGCCAAACCACAACAGACAGACATATTTCAAAACACTATACAAAAGTTGCATTAAAGAATTTAGATTTCTTAAAACATCAAATGATATAAATATAAAACACTCTGCTTTATATGCAACGGGAAAGAAAAGATGAGCAATTATTCAAAACGTAAATTTCCAGATATAATTTCCCTTTCACTTTCGAGAACAGTGTTAATATATATTCCATGGAATACACAAAAGCTAAATACAAGGATGATTTTAAGAAAGGTATAAATATGAGACCTAAAGACTATACCCTATATACTATATACCTCTGAAGTAAATAAATATATTCGTAAGCACTATGGTACTCCATACCTTCCTGGTTTTCCTTTGGAGTAAAAAAATAATCACATTTACAATATTTACTCGCTTCTCGTCATACAGATACATACTATATCAAAAATCAATTGAAAAAACGTAAACATCTATGAAAACTGAAAAAAAAAACACGCATTGAAGTCATAATTTTGATGTAAAAAATCAAATAAGGTTTGCTATTTTCAATATTTGTTTGCCGTACCCATAAGTTGTTCGTGTTCTCTAAAGAAGTGGGAAACAAGAAGAAGAAGAAGAGGAAGAAGAAGAAGAAGAAGAAGAAGAAGAAGAGAAGAAGAAGAAGAAGAAGAAGAAGAAGAAGAAGAAGAAGAAGAAGAAGAAGAAGAAGAAGAAGAAGAAGAAGAAGAAGAAGAAGAAGAAGAAGAGAGAAGAAGAGAAGAAGAAGAGAGAAGGAGGAAGGAAGGAGGAGGAGGAGGAGGAGGAGGAGGAGGAGGAGAGAGGAGGAGGAGGAGGAGGAGGAGGAGGAGGAGGAGGAGGAGGAGGAGGAGGAGGAGGAGGAGGAGGAGGAGGAGGAGGAGGAGGAGGAGAGAAGAAGAAGAAGAAGAAGAAGAAGAAGAAGAAGAAGAAGAAGAAGAAGAAGAAGAAGAAGAAGAAGAAGAAGAAGAAGAAAAAAAAAGCACAAGAAGAAGAAGAAGAAGAAAAAAAAAAAGCACAAGAAGAAGAAGAAGAAGAAGAAGAAGAAGAAGAAGAAGAAGAAGAAGAAGAAGAAGGAGAAGGAGAAGAAGAAGAAGAAGAAGAAGAAGAAGAAGAAGAAGAGACAGTAAAGGGGGGAAATCATTCACATGACAAAGTAAAAATTAAATGATTCCCACAATCAACAGCAAACGTTTCAGATACTCAAATAATGTGCTAGAGTATCTCAACAATTTCCCTGTTAGCAAAGTGGATCTTGTAAAGATGAGAAACCTCCAGAACCCCCATGATAGTTAAATAACCTTGTAAATTATTAGATCTGGTTACGTTTCATTACGTTACATTATGTAGTGTAATGTAATGTCACCTAACTTATCCTTAGAATATATGGGGTTACTAAACTTTACATGAGTTCTGGGAGGTAATATCCTTACAAGGTTCTGTTATTTTGTCAATTTCACACAAAAAAATGCTTGATATTAACAAAAATATCACAGCATCACTATTTTCTTGAAATGAACTTTCAAAGCAGCGGGAGACAATTAATATGTGAACAATGAAGAATATTTTGGATATATACAGTTGTCCCTCATCTTATGTGATTTTCAATAGTATGGTTTGGAATATGTAAAAAATACATTAAAGCAATTACAGTACCATTATTACAAAAATTTAAACTTCGTTAGATAATGTTTAAGTCTGTAACAGTAATCTAGGCATTCTTTAACATATACAAGAGGTTGAAAATAAATTATATGAAATGTATTGAAACTTTTATAAGGGTCTTGAACATAGGTTATTTCTGACTTAAATGAGGAGTTGTAAAACCACTTTGGCAGTGAAAGATGCGGGGCAAATGTATAAAGAAACCAACAATTCATCACAAAAAGAAAAGAAAAACACTATACTGTACTAGCTTTGGTCACTAAAGAATAAAACTGCGAATGAGGAGTGAAAAGCAGAAAGAATGACATGGTTACAATTTAAATTTATGATTGATGAAATCCTACATTAAACATACAAAACTTACAAAAATTCTGCTGTTTCTCAAAATGACTCATATATTCTGATGTCATATAGCAGTTTTATTATATATTGCTTGTATTTGAATCTTTATGATTAGTAATATCCTATATAAAATATAATCAACTAATAAAAAACTCTGCTGTTTCTAGAAATGGCTTGCTTAACGTAATGCCATAACAGCTTTATCATAATCAAACTTGTACTCAAAAGAGACGTGTAAAGCACGTGATTGGTGTAGTAGCAAACTCCAGCAGACTGTTTTACCACTAACAAATATACAATAGCAAGGCTACAAAGCCATGCAAGACTTGCTTAGACAATGACAAGTACTCTTGCCATGGATCTAAACGGAATCAATTACTGTATATTAAAATTATTTACTAGAGGCTTGAAAAAATCCTCATAAGCTGTTGTGTGCTTAGAAGCTAAAAACTAAAATAAAAAAATTATTATAATTGACAAATTGACAAATTTACAGTGAAAAGAAGGCTCTGGCTGCAAAGTGCACTGTTTTATCTATGAAACAATAATACAAGGAGCACAAATTTCGTACTGGAGCATACATACATTTTCATATCATTTTGGTTAGCACAGTGCACTTTCTAAAATTGTTTGCAACTTAAATTGCCAATATGTCTTCATCAGCTTCTATCTAATTACTTTTTTGGGGTAAATCTAATTTCTTACAATACCTCATTAGTGGGAAAGTGCATAAAAAAAAAAACCTGAATTATTCAGCCAAATAGTGCACTTTGGGCAAAACAATCATAGAGCAATGCAAGGCACCGCGCATCAAAAAATATTACGGCAAATAAAAGAAATAATAATAATAACAATAACAATAATAATAGTAATAATAATAATAATATAAAAAATTATTATAATAGCTTGAATAAAGTACGGGGATGGCAAAGGCCAGCAGTCACTAACGACTGACTAAAGGTTTGCGTTCAATCTGGGTAAATAAGAGTTTATCTGTGTTTGTGTGGTGAAGACGAGCATACTACTTACATGTACCTAGGTCAGAGGGCCGATTGTCATTGTTGTAGGTGACCTTGCCATCCGGGCCTGCTGTAGGGTGGCATTGAGGGAGAAAATATTATGGCACCGAGGTTAAAGCTACTCTCTCTGAAGATCGACAGTTTGTAACCATTTACTGTGGCACTCAAAGGTTGACATAAAAATGATATTGGTGCTCCTGAATCACTCATGAAAGCTGAACCACTCTGTGCACTGGCTAAGGGTGAGTCTAGATATTCATTTTTCCTTGTATGCAGATCTTTTTCTATTTACATGTGACCTCTATATCATAAACATCACCATTGAATTATTCATATGTTTCTTTCTTTCGTTAACAGGGAGAAAACATCCCTACACTCCTTCTATACAGATCTCACCAAATATGCCCCTCAATTATGCAGAAACTGGGGTAATGCCTTCATGTATATAATAATAGAGTACTGTAATTAACACCAACACTCTTAAAATCTATACAGTATATGCCTGTTTCAAGATGTTATGAATTCGCTTCCAGAATTGGAAGGCTTAGCATACCTTTTCAAGAACCTATATGCAAAATCTATACATAAAACTACACATACTAAATACTGTATTACTGTAACTCTATGAACTGCTTAAAATTACTCTGGGATACTTACCTTCCTGTACCTCAATGCCCTCGACCTTGAGCAACTCTCGCAGACGTTGAATCTCTTCTTTCAGTTCACGGATCAGCTTAGCGTTGGCATCTTCATTGACAACAGCATTACATCGGATGGCCTTAGCTCTGTCGGCATACCTAAAAATATGCCAGGTCAGAGATTTGAAGTCAGTGACAACTTCAATAATGGAAAAATTAAACAAACATTAACAAAAAACATTTTAGGATTTATTTCACAAAATCAAGGTTTGGCTATCCACTGACACCATTTTCACAATAACAATGTACTCTCCTGTTGCAGAGTTTTCCATTCACTGTTCAAGGAGAATGGTACAAGAGGAGAGTACACCAGCATTTTGGAAATACTTTCAGTGGAATGCAAAAGCTCGATATAGTGTAATTAATCATTAAACGCATTACTCTAATGTGGGTTTCTTTTTCTAATATGCCAGGTATTATTACCAAATATGATTCAATCTCCCAGTCATATTAGCAAACCATGCAGTCCCAGCTATACATATGAACTGATACTTGATGCATATCAACCTAAAAGATAAATATGAAAAACTAAAAATAAATAACAAAATAATAAATTTTCCTATTACAGTATTTCACAAAATGTACATTTCTATTTCAGAGTAATAAACTATAATATCTACAAAGACCATCCTATGAGACACTTTGTCAGCAAAATTTCAAGATAATATTTATACCTAAGAGTAGAGAGAGTTTCATCGTAGTTGATATCCGCAGGTGATATAGCAGCAATCATGGCGGTCTTGCTGTTTCCTCCGAGGTTTTCGCGTAGAAGCCACGTTAAAACAGAATCACGATATGGAATAAACTCGGCTTTCCTCTTTTTATTGGGTTTTGATGCCTGGAATGAAGGGAATAAATGACTACACTGATGTTATACCCAAAGAAAGCATTTTGTCCAAGAAGCATTTAAACACACAAGCTGAGCCTTCAACTATCGCAATTAAATTGAATGATCTAAAGGGTACTGGTCCCACTCTAGTACCAGTTATGCGAGTGCTATGTGATCAAAGATCAATAAGAAAAGATGTCAGTATATTTTTGAGAGTCTAGCACCGTATGTTTAAATGTACAAAAGATGAAGAAAAGATTCTTATACTTTTCTACAACAAAGATAAGATAAATTAAGATGTGATTAGAATTTTCATTACCATGAAAGTGATTAGCATTTTCATTACCAAAAATTATATTTTTCAGCTATCAAGACAAGAAGAATAAGGATGGAATTAGGGCTTTTTGATGCAATTATTACTTTTTTTTACTGTAAACTTGCTTAGCACTTTTTATCTTTATAAAATGAGTTAAGTTTAGATTTCTGATTTGAATATAAACAAGAATGAATTTGGATTCTTGGTTTGATGCTAGAAAAATAACAAGATAAGTATATTCGAACATAGGTGTCGTTCCAAATTGAAGGCTTATCAGTTAGCACATATATCCATCCAAACATAAAGGTGTGTCGCTCTGACTAAGTTTAGATGATTATATCAGCGAAATGTAATCTTAACTTTGGATTTTGACCATCTAAAATATGCTGACTTTATGCTGAGATAATATAATAAAGAGGTTTCTGAAAAAAATCACGTACCTTACGGTTATTCACCTAATTACGGGTGATACAGTACAGTACGGGTATTGAAAAAAGGGAGGTTAACAATCAGAACACATTAAGGAATCAAATTACCTCGATGGCAAAAAAATACAAGGAATGAGGTACTGAATAACAACCAAAATACCACGTCAACTGTCACAAAAGTTACAAAGAAAAAGTACCAAAGAAGAATAAACATTTAATACAGAACTACTATAAATTGTGTCTCATAACACACTATTTATTTATTTTATGACAGAATCACAGATTCTAAATTACTGTACTAGTAAGCTACCTACTCATAAATCCAAAAAGAAGTTTATATAAAGACCATATGGAAAGTGATAATTTCAAACTTTAATCATTTATTATCCATTCATTGTCACAACTTTAACAATAAGTCAAGGATTATTGTAAAAATTAAAATATAACTTGCCATTTCAGCTAGAGCAGAGATGACTTTTCCAAGGGTCGTCAAGGATTTGTTGATGTTGGCACCCTCTTTAAGCCTCGTTCCTTTGGCACCTGTTGAATCAGCACGTTCGGAGCCAGCTAGATCCACCAGTGATATCTAATATATAAGTAATAATAATAATAATAATAATAATAATAATAATAATAATAATAATAAGAATAAGAATAAGAATAAGAATAAGAATAAGAATAAGAAGAAGAAGAAGAAGAAGAAGAAGAAGAAGAAGAAGAAGAAGAAGAAGAAGAAGAAGAAGAAGATAATAAATCGTTTTCATATATGGCATTGTTTTCTATATTAACCAGCTAAATGGTGCAAATAATATAATTATAAAATATATAAAATTAAATTAAAAGAAAATAAAACTCATTCAATAAATCTGACATTTAATATATAATCAATGAATTAAAAATAATCTAAAAATCAATAAATATCTAATAATTTAAGAAGAAATTAATAAATAACTACTGATTTAATAAGGACATTTATTTACTTGCCTTGGATACTCGTTCAGACGACAGGTTAGTTGTTGTGTCAGTCCGACGTTGTGTTAAAACGATAGTGAATACAGCGTGGGATCGTGAAGATGTTTCATTCATGTTTGTGGCAGCTACAGTTCTGTAGAAATTATTAAATGAATTTATTATTTTCTAGCTTTTCTTTTTCCTTTTCCTAACCAACTTATTTCCCCTGCTGGAGCCATATGCTTTACAGTTTTTGACCTCTTTTCAG
Organism: Halocaridina rubra; assembly: GCA_037179515.1. Classification (NCBI taxonomy): domain Eukaryota; kingdom Metazoa; phylum Arthropoda; class Malacostraca; order Decapoda; family Atyidae; genus Halocaridina; species Halocaridina rubra. The sequence goes on from JAXCGZ010006675.1 coordinate 24,483, forward strand.
CTGGGTAGATTGATTGGTGTATGATGACAATAATAACAATAATAATAATAATAATAATAATAATAATAATAATAACAATAATAATAATAATAATAATAATAATAATAATAATAATAATAATAATAATAATAATAATAATAATATTTTAGTACATGTACTCATCACTAAAACTAAATAATATTGGATTCACTTACAGTCTCTCAAAGTCATATCTGAATATATGCCCTAAATAATCATGCTTTATTACTCATCACAACAGCAACAGAAGATGTACAAGAATTTTCATTTTGCTATTTTGATATTACTTCATGCAATTATATTTTATATATACCTTTAAATATATCACTACAGTACAATTTAACTATGAATTATATAATTTCCTGAGCTAATATGAATAACCCACAGAACACCCTGCAAAGTTACATAACCCCATAAATTGTTAGGTCAGGTTAGGTTTGCTTAGATAATATTAGGCTAGGTGACTTGCCTTGTAAATATGATAACCTAGATTACCCTGGGGTTAATCTTTTTTACAAGATCCGAAAAGTCGAACAAAAAATTTTAGAAAGAAAAACTGACCCACCTTGCTTTATTTCCTTCATCTATTAAGCTATGAATATCTTCATAAGTCGTGACAGCTAGTTTGGCCAGATCTTCTACGTAGGGTCCAAGCAGAGGGTGTTCTCGAACTCGTAAGTTATTTTGCTTTTTTGGGTTCAGTAAGTCACGTACTCGTTCACAATATATCTCCATGTAACTCACCTGTGGAAATTATTATACATTCCAATTCAATGGTTTATAATCATAATTTTCTCCTTTGGGGGACAACAAATACCTCCTCCACACTCCCATGCATGTCATAAAAGGCAACTAAATGGGGTGAAGTGAGGGGCCTGGGAATCCCTCCCTTAGCATTTGCCTTACACAGGGAGTCAAGTTTTTTGCTTTAACTCATCCATTCCTCTTATAAGGAGAATAATGGCTTTTGTATAAAGATAGATAATCACAATTACACATTCTGTTTATCATACTTTGAGCATAATATCACACTGCAATCAATTATGATAAACTTATGACAGTGCAAAAGAAATAAAGAAAAAAGAGATTGCTAACATATACAAGAAAACTTGAAAGAAGCAAATAGCAAAATCCTCTTACAGAAACAATAAAGATTATTGTACATGAAATTCCTCTGAAAACACATAATATACTGAAGAGAATTTTCAAAATGAAATCACATACAAAATGTACATCAATTTTCTGATATGAAGTACGATAGATTTGCATTAAAGCTGGGCCAATAATAATAATAATAATAATAATAATAATAATAATAATAATAATAATAATAATAATAATAATAATAATAATAAACCTTCATTTCCATTTCAATACAAAGGGTATTCGTCAGCCAGGGCAAGCCCCAACCCCCCACTGTGGTGTCCAACCACAGCAGTTCCTGCCAGTAAACAGCTTAAACTCTCGGTCTTGGACGGGAACCGATCTTTCGACCTCGTGAATGCGAAGCCAGCGCGTTACCACTGTACTAGCCAACTTGAATGGGTCAACTGGCTAAAGTTAAGTTAGGTTTTTAAAGAACAGAAAACTTGGTGCCAAAATATCTGTCGTCAAATGGGTTGCCACCAAAATGGGTTTAGCGTCCAAACAACCGGCAACAAATTGGCTACACCGATATGTACCAAATCCATCTCCGACTTACCTCGACTGAATATTGTAATTCATCATCATCGCAAGTAGCGATCTTCTTGAACATGTCTTTGCACACCAGAGGAATGATTCCTTCTTGTCCTTCTTCTTGCTTTCCCATCATTGTGTACGATTTACCAGCACCTGTTTGCCCATACGCAAAGATGCACACATTGTATCCTGCAAAGAAACATTTTAATAAGCTTATGAAGCAATTAAATATTAAACATCAATTTATTTTCGTCACAGTTGCAGTACTCCATTGAATTCTAACAACACCTTTTTATTGGTTTTTATGGAATACAAAATGCTTACAATTCTTCTTCTTTACTCCTTTTTAAGGAATGCAAACGAGGTTATCAAGACTATCCTGTCTATATACGAAAATAATATAAAATATTACCTTGGAATGCGTGTTCCAACATCTCTTCACCAATGTCTGTGAATACGTCTGATTGCGAGGCAAAAGAGGAATCACAAACCTGAAATTTAAAGAAAAGTTAGTTAAGTAAGCTAGTTAAGTAAAGTAGATTATCTACAGCACTATGAAATCATAACTTTGTCTACTAAAAAAGAATGATAATGTATAAATGCAGCAGAATTTCCTACAAGAAGTCAGTATTGGAAAGGAAGAAACTTTAATGAATAAGTATTTTGTTGCTTAATAAGAAAGCATATGAGATGGTATATATAATGTTGTACGTCATAAATAATCCACATTCTGCAGAGGGTGAACACCTATAGGTTGGTGATGGGATAACTTCCTAAAACTCCGTGGGTGGCTTCCAGCTCGGGTTAAAAAAGAGAGTTCATCCAATGCAAAGATATTTCAGGGGTCTAATTGTCATTTAGGCGAGTGTACAAACAGACAGCCAATTATTACAGTACTCAGTTTCACATAATGAGGATGGGAATTAGATGAGATAACAGAGAAATAAGTAACTGAAACCACTACCTAACCATATGCTCTGCAGAACACACATGAAGTACAAATAATTACTTTTAAAAACTACTTTACCCACGAAAAACAGGCACGCGTGAGTCGGGAAGTAATTGACGCGGGTTTCAGTCCACCATGGGATATTAGGGAAGGCATCCAATCTTATTTCCCCAGCTCTAGCCAGTCTGTGTTCACCCCAATTCATAGGGACTAACTGTGACACAAAACGGTGCAAAACACATGACAGAAATTTAATACGGGAAGAGGGACAGCTAAAAAATTGAGTTTCCATACTATACAGTATTCAACTTACAGATAATTTAAAGAAAAATCTTGCCACTTCTGCTCAAAACTCACCAATAATAATAATAATAACAACAATAATAATAATAATAATAATAATAATAATAATAATAATAATAATAATAATAATAATAATAATAATGGGTTTTGTTATTGCTTGCCGTTTGTGTCACTATTAATCCCCTAGCGAACGGGGGTGAACACAAATAGGTTGGAGCTGGGGAAGTAAGACCGGTTCCCCTTCCTAATGCCCTGCAGTGGGTGAGAACATAGCTCTGTCATTTCTCGGGTCAAGCGTCCTAACCAGTGCAATACTACTACTACTACTACTACTACTACTACTGAAGAAGAAGAAGGAGGAGGAGGAGGAGGAAAGTGAATGCCGGACAAATGATGCATAAGTCATGAATTAGATTAGGAAAAAATTTAAGAAAAAGAAGATTAAAATATTACACATAAAACAGTTAATAACCAACAACAAAACTGATAAAGAAATGAAGAGATGAAATAAACATACAGCCAGACTTGCATAGAGGTGAAATGTAACATAGATACGCAGAAAAAGAGAGCTATAGATGCATACATATATTAAAAGATGGATGAATAGACGGAGACAGAAAAAAAAAGACAGACAGGTTTATATATATATATATATATATATATATATATATATATATATATATATATATATATATATATATATATATATATATATATATATATATATATGTAGAGTCATATAGAGACTGACAGACAAAAAGATAAACAAGAATTTTAACAGATAAACAATAAACACCCACATAGATATATTTATATACAAACCATCACATATAAAGCTAAGAGTTGAAATGAAATAAAAAAAGAAAAACCAAATCATATAAACACAAGCGCTAGTGAGTCTCAAGTGATAGAACCTATTCCTCTAAACCCCCCTCTTCTCCTTGGAGACTCCCCCATCTTCCCCTTGGAGAAAGGAAGGAGAAAAGATTAGGAGAAAGACCAATGATCAATACATTTTACTACCATATCAAGTCTAAAATATTTTCTCACTTCTCTCTCCCTCCCTCATTTCTCCTCATGTTGCCTCACATAATTTTGCATATGTGAGTGATTTTTTGAAGCACATGTGAAGCCTCATTTGCTATGTCATGTTCCCACACATAATTTTGCACATGTAAGTGATTTTTTTAAGCACAGGTGAAGCCTCAATTGCTATGTCATGTTCCCACACATAATTTTGAACATGTGAGTGATTTTTTAAGCACAGGTGAAGCCTCAATTGCTATTTTATGTTCCCACACATAATTTTGCACATGTGAGTGATTTTTGTAGCACAGGTGAAGCCTCAATTGCTATGTCATGTTCCCACACATAATTTTGCACATGTGAGTGATTTTTGAGGCACAGGTGAAGCCTCAATTGCTATGTCATGTTCCCACACATAATTTTGCACATGTGAGTGATTTTTGAAGCACAGGTGAAGCCTCATTTGCTATGTCATATTCCCACACATAATTTTGCACATGTGAATGTTTTTGAAGTATAGGTGAAGCTGCAAATTTATATTTCATATACATGATTATTTCTTGAGATTAATCCACATCCAAATATACCCTAAGCAGCTGTTTTTCACATATGTACGCAATTACCCGTATGCATTTACGCCACCTAGTACTAAAAGTATGCGTAGTATACGCATGCGTAGGGAAAGCGAGACTAAGAATTAGTCGTGAGTACAAATAGCAAATATTGATTTGTGCAACAAGCAGACCTGCAACTGGCAAGCAGAACAGAATTTTTTTCCTCTATATAGAGCTGTTGTTGTTGTTGTTCCCTAAGCTGCCTGGCTCAAAAGCCCAAAATCTCTAAGGAGAGTCAATGCCAATCCTGGACTTTGGCAGTGAGCCCTCACGGAATCAACGTTTGTCTGTTCACCATTTTATGTGTCACTATTATTAGCCATTCAAATGAGGGGGACAAAGAGGGCTTGGAGCTCTGGTATTAAAGCTGGACACCCTTCCTAACGCCCTACAGGAAGCTCGAACACAGATCTGTTCTTTCCCGAGTTGAGTGTACTTCAAATATACAGAGCAATATTTCAATATGAATTTAAGATTTAATATTTATAAGTATATACACAACAGAGAAATTTTTTCAATTTATTATGAGGTGTTTTTAGAAGAAAAAAAAAACTTATATAATAAACTCACTCAATGAAAATATATACTGACATATTGTTTGTCACTGTATGTGTCAGTATTGACCCCCACTTAAAAGGGATGGACAAAGCCAACTTGCAGATGGGGATTTAAGGATGGATGCCCCTCCTAACCCCCCCCAAGGTGAGCTCGAGTACGGATTTATTACTCCCCAAGTCGAGTTCTCTACCCAGTAGGCTACTGCGGTTGTGCTGCATGTCAAACTAATCTTTTATTCAGCACTACACCAGCACTTTTCTTCCATACGTAAAATGTCAATGGTTTGGTTGGTTTCGGTTTTGCGTCACGAACTCCCTTTTCTACTAAGGTCTAGGACGGTTGCCTTCTTGCAAAGGACTTGTTTTGGATGATGTAATCGTTACCCAGAGTGTATGCCCTTACTAACCTCAATCCGTGACGAGGCGCGAACCCTCGAGCTGCCGCCTCAAAGTCACGGACGCTACCATTTTGCCATACGTAAAATTTCAATGTTGACGTTTTAACATACAACATTTGAATTATATCTCTCTTCCAAATAGCATTTCAGGGGGGTAAATTGCACAAAAAAGCCAAAATATTCCTCTATCCATCAACTAGGAGATTGTTAATAGCACAGCTTAATAAGTCAGAGTTAGTCCCCATTTAAATGGGGGTGGACACATAACATGTTTGAGTTGGGAGATGTACATATTAAATTCAACTCAAATGCAAACGATGTGACATTACAAATACTATATCACTGTTAATACTATGATTCTTCTTCTTCTTTTTACTGTATGTAAAACCATGATAAAATCCTTAATATGGATAAAGTTTAAAAAGAACCAACACAAACACTTCTTCGGCTTCTTCCAATACTTCTGGACACATGGGTCCTTGGTCTAACATAATGGATTTTATGTATCATATTAATGGCCGATATATTTTCTACCAATCGACCAAATAAAGATAATTCGTTATAATATGTTTGGGTACAAAAAGGAACAAAGATATTTAAAAGGGAATATATATATATAT
>JAXCGZ010006676.1:0-5000 GCA_037179515.1 Halocaridina rubra
TCTCTCTCTCTCTCTCTCTCTTCTAATATTCCTCTTCCTTTTTATTCTTCACTCCTCTCTAATATTTCCCCAGCCTCCACATTCGTTCCATATCCTATTCTCTACTGTCATTTTCTCTCCAGTCTTCTCCTATCTTGGATTCTCTTCTTTCCTTTTCTTTTTTTTTTTTTGCATATTCTCCTTCTTCTTGTACCTTTCTCTTATGATTTCCAATTCTCGCATATTCAATATTTATCTCAAATCCTTTTCATATTTTTCCTCTTCTTTCATCCCATCATTTTCCCTTTTTTATTACTTCTTTTCCCAATGCATGTCTGCTGTCCTATCCTCTTCCCTCCTATCTATTCCTTTTCTCCTCAGTCCTTTCCGATCCTCATCTACCCTCAGGTATTTCTCGCCATTTTACTTATCCAGTACATTACTTCGTTAGACCCTTTTGCTTGTGTGCCTCCCAGAAGCTCTTTGAAATTGTCAGCAGAAGTTTTTCAACAGCTTATAAGACTTGATTCAGACCAGGCCTGCAAAAGAAGTGCAAAGCCCAATCCCCTAATCAAGTCTCGATACAGAAAAAAGAAAAATCTTAAAAACTACCTTAAGCTTGAAATTTACTTTCACCAATTCACCAACGTTTTCAGTAAATATAATACCAATAAGAATTCTCGACTATGCTAAGATGTTTTCCGAACACATTATAAAAGACAGCTTAACAGCCTATGTTTAATATTTACAGTAATTACCTTTAAGAAGGGGGATAAAAATACTTTCTCCATGTTCCTCTACGTACCGTAAAAGTAGGTGAAATGGGGTGGAGCGAGGAAACTGGGATTCCACTCCTTCGTATTTTCCTCCTGAAAGAGGGAAGTTTTTGCTTGACTCGGCCATCCCTAGTATAAGGTAGAATTTTGTCTTTGTATATAGATAGACCTTAAAGAACTACGTGATATCGTTTTTTAATTTGATATGTAGCAAAAAATCACACTGACTGTATGTATGTATGTATGTATGTATGTATGTATGTATGTATGTATGTATGTATGTATGTATGTATGTATGTATGTATGTATGTATGTATGTATGTATGTATGTATGTATGTATTGTATGTATGTATGTATGTATGTATGTATGTATGTATGTATGTATGTATGTATGTATGTATGTATGTATGTATGTATGTATGTATGTATGTATGTATGTATGTATGTATGCATGTATGTATGTATGTATGTATGTATGTATGTATGTATGTATGTATGTATGCATGTATGTATGTATGTATGTATGTATGTATGTATGTATGTATGTATGTATGTATGTATGAATGTATGTATGTATGCATGCACGCATGTATGTACATCATTCATTATATATATGCGCGTGCGATTTTCACTTCCATATGATGGTATGAATGAGAAGATTATTAAATGCACAATTTAACTTACCGTCAGCCGTGAAATAGGCTTTTCATCATTATACCAAAAATATGAATAAAAGATAAACAAACAAGCAAATAAGTAATTCATAAATAAATGAAAAATGAATACATAAATATTAATAATACTAATAATGAAAATAATAATAATAATAATAATAATAATAATAATAATAATAATAATAATAATAATAATAATAATAATAATAATAATAATAATAATAATAATTGTTGTCATTATTATTATTATCATTATTATTATTATAATTATTATTATTATTATTATTATTATTATTATTATTATTATTATTATTATTATTATTATTATTATTATTATTATTGTTATTATTATTATTATTATTGTTATTATTATTATTATTATTATTATTATTATTATTATTATTATTATTATTATTATTATTATTCTTATTATTATTATGATCATTATTATTATTATTATTCTTTTTATTATTATTAATGCTGATATACATCAGATAACTCCTAAGTTAGTATTTAAACTCATTGTAATTATATATATTGCATCAATGCATCCTAATTCACTGGTCATTCTTTTACGATTTACCTAATTTTTCATATTGGAAAATAATCTAGAAAAATATAATTTTTCAAAGGAGTTTATATACGTATTTTATTTATTTTTTTGCTTTATAAATGCTGTGAAAATGGCAAGTAAATTTACACTGAAAATGAATGCATGCATGCCTTTATTTACATGCATTTCTACATGAATAGCATTCATTACACGCACTTTTACATTTTGAACTTATACCATATATATGGAGTTGTTTATATAGACTTGTGCTCTATCTATCTATCTGTCTATCAATCATTATTTTATGATTGTAAAACCAGGACGGGCCAAAAAGAAAAAAGAAAATAAAACTGCCTTCAATAATAATAATAATAATAATAATAATAATAATAATAATAATAATAATAATAATAATAATAATAATAATAATAATAATAATAATAATAATAATAATAATAACAATAATAATAATAACAATAATAATAATGATAATAATAATAATAATAATAATAATAATAATAATAATAATAATAATAATAATAATAATAATAATAATAATAATAATAATAATAATAATAATAATAATAATAATAATAATAATAAAAATAATAATAATAATACGAAAAATAATAATAATAATAATAAAAATAATAATAATAATAATAATAATAATAATAATAATAATAATAATAATAATAATAATAATAATAATAATAATACTAATAATAATAATAATAATAATAATAATAATAATAATAATAATAATAATAATAATAATAATAATAATAATAATAATAATTATTATTATTATTATTATTATTATTATTATTATTATTATTATAATAATGATAATAATTATTATCATTATTATTATTATTATTATTATTATTATTATTATTATTATTATTATTATTATTATTATTATCATTGTTATTATTACTATTATTATTATTATTATTTTTATTATTATTATTATTATTATTATTATTATTATTATTATTATTATTATTATTATTATTATTATTATTAATATTATTAATATTATTATTATCATCATTTTCATTATTATTATTATTATTATTATTATTATTATTATTAATATTATTATTATAATTTTTATTATTATTATTATTATTATTATTATTATTATTATTATTATTATTATTATTATTATTATTATTATTATTATCATTATTATTATTATTATTATCATTATTGTTATTATTATTATTATTATTATTATTATTATTATTATTATTATTATTATTATTATTATTAATATTATTTTAATTATTATTATTGTTATTATTATTATTATTATTATTATTATTATTATTATTATTATTATTATTATTAATATTATTATTATTATTATTATTTTATTATTATTATTATTATTATTATTATTATTATTATTATTATTATTATTATTATCATTATTATTATTATTATTAATGATGGCAGTTTTATTCTATTTTTTCTTTTTGGCCCGTCCTGGGTTCATAATCATAAAATAATGATTGATAGACAGATAGATAGATAGAAAACAAGTCTATATAAACAACTGCATATATATGGTATATTTCCAATATGTAAAAGTGCGTGTAATGAATGCTATTCATGTAGAAATGCATGTAAATAAAGGCATGCATGCATTCATTTCCAGAGTAAATTTACTTACCATTTTCACAGCTTTTATAAAGCAAAAAAATAAAAATACGTATATAAACTCCTTTGAAAAATTATATTTTTCTAGATTATCTTCCAATATAAGAAATTAGGTAAATCGTAAAAGAATGAACAGTGAATTAGGGTGCATTGATGTAATATATATAATTGCAATGAGTTTAAATACTAACTTAGGAGTTATCTAATGTATATCAGCATTAATAGTAATAATAATAAAAATAATAATAATAATAATAATAATAATAATAATAATAATAATAATAATAATAATAATAATAATAATAATAATAATAATAAAAATAATAATAATAATAATAATAATAATAATAATAATAATAATAATAATAATAATAATAATAATAATAATAATAATAATAATAATAATAATAATTATTATTATAATAATAATAATAATAATAATAATAATAATAATAATAATAATAATAATAATAATAATAATAATAATAATAATAATAATAATAATAATAATAATAATAATAATAATGATAAAAAGAATCTGGAAAAAGAATCAACCACATGGCAACTTGTTCGTGTTAGTAGGATGGGATCTGTTATTCAGTTTTCAATTCTCGGTTACAGGGTTGTACATAGCCTTTTGTTATGGGGCTCGTGAGAAATCCATGCGCTGTCCATTTTTATACTCTAGATTTGTTCATGGCTGTTTTCCATACATAGTTTGCTGATTGGCTTGCCTCTATGGGTTCCAAAGTTGGCAACGGTAAATGTCTTCGTGTTGTTGATGAAATCTGGGCAAATACCTATCGTTAGCCTGGAAGTTGGCACTACTCTCATTGCCTGGAAGTGGATCGCAAACAAACTAGGCCGAAGTAAATGTTAGGTTAAACCCGTATCACACGGCCACAGTTTTCCTATAACCTCGATTATTATGTTCATTTCAACAAAAAGCATTGTTTGCATATCAATAATCATATTTTTTCATTATTTTTTTATAATAATTCTTCTGTTGAATGTAAAAAGTAATATATATTTTTGCTTAAGTATTTTTTTTATCATGAAATGGTATCTTAAAAAATGTCATAAGAAAGCTGTGACCGTGTGATTCGGACTTGACTGACATTTTCCTGTGCACCAGGAAAGCAAAATACCACTGTACAGCGGTGCATGAAGCAAAAAAAGAAACAATGCATATGACCCGTAAGCGATCTATGAGCGCCGAGGTAACACTGAATAGCCAGTTGGTTTATCAGTACTATTTGCGAAAGGGATGAAAGTTTTTCTTGCGCTTCCAAAGCCCATAAAACCCGTTATAACTTTTGAACATCTCTTTGGTTCTTTGACTTTTGCTT
>JAXCGZ010006676.1:20000-22500 GCA_037179515.1 Halocaridina rubra
CCTATACCTTTTCCAGCATTTGTCTCTCCACTCCTTAGCTCTTTTACACCCATTATCGAACCATTTCTCTCTGGCATGAATTACACCTACTTTGGTGACAGGTATGCAGCAATCTACTATCTTCCCATATTTCTCACAAAAGATGTCATACATTTCTTGTACAGATTTGTTGTAAAATAAGGTTCTCCAGTCAATAACTGCAAAAAGCTCATTCATTTTGATGTAATCTCCTTTCAGATAGTTCCTCCTCATGTCCTCAGTGCCTCTACTCTCAGGAAGAATGTCTTCAATGATATACTCCATCAACAACACACAGTGGTCACTCTTTCCAATTGGTGGTTCATACTCAATATTTTCAATATCCAACACATTATCTGTGAACACCAGATCAAGTAGTGATGGCTCATCCCCACCCCTGGCTCTTGTTGGTTCCATTACATGTTGGTGTAGGAAATTCCCTTGTACGCAATCTAGGAATCTTGCCCCAAATGAGTCCTCACCACTGTGTGGGTCAAGATTTATCCAATCTATCTCTTTATGATTAAAGTCTCCCATAATCAAAATCCTACATTTTTTCTCCCGCGCCATGTTAACAACTGAGTTTATGACTTCAATCGTACCTATATGACTTTCCTCATAAATTTCAAGCCTATTTTGGTTCCTTGGTGGGTTGTATACAACAGTTATTATAATGCTCTCTGACCCAGTATTTATGCGAGCAACAAGAAATTCCCTGAACTCACTTTCTATAGCCAAGTTTATTTCTTCAACTTGAATCCTCTCACTTATGAGCAGTGCTATCCCTCCACCAGTCCTCTCAGATCTTTCGACCCTTAGTATTCTGAAGCCCTTGGGAAAAACTGTGACACTGTTTATGTCCTCACTCAACTTAGTCTCTGTAATTGCTACTATATCTGCCTTACTGTTGTGAATCCTATCTTTTAATTCTACTGCCTTACCAGCTAATCCATCAGCATTTGTGTATAACAGTCTTAATGAGGCCCCATCCCCTGATCTTCTGTCATTATCTTCTTTATCTCCCCTTTGTCTGGAAGTATTCTGTAACGAAAATTTTTCTCCTCTTCTTCATTTCCTTCATCATTTAACCTTCTTGCCTCTTGCAACAAGTTTTTGATCTTTCCCATCTCTTCCTGTGTTCTGTATCGTCTAATGAACACTTCTTTGCATTCTTGAAGGTCTTTTAGACTTTTTTTTCTCAGCAATATTTCCCTACATGCCTCCCCTCTCTCAAAGGTTACTTTTGTTGGTCTCGGCTTTCCTTCCCTCGAATATTTACCTAGTTGGTGTATGTTTACAATATCCTCAGGACCACATACTACTCCAAGCTTTCTTATCAGGTCTACAACGTTAGCTTTATTTTCTTCAAGTCTCCCCTGCCATGTTGGCTCCTGGGATTCACTTATGCCTGAGATTACCACTGTCTTCTCCTTATTAAGTGCCTGTCTGATGAGTGGGTTTGCCCTTTTCATCACAACGTCTTTCATTTTTTCGATTACTGTCTCTTTATAGTCAACTGTTTGTATGTTTTCCAGTGCCACCACCTTTACAGCCTCTTTTACTGCCACATTCCCCTTTAGTGCATCAGCAAAGGACGTTTTCATGGCATCATTTTCCATATTCAGCTCCTGGAACTCTTTTCTGAACTGTTCAATGTTTTCCTTAATCTGAACATTCCAAGCAGCAATCTCGTCTCTCTCAGAAGTGAGCAGTGAACTAACATCTAATTCCTTTAGGTTGTCATTTAGCTGTTTGTTTTTATCTTCTTGTTTAGAAATTCTAGATTCTAGTTGACTCTTTTCCCCTTCCAGCTTCTTTATTCTTTTTTCTAGTTCCTTTCTCTCCTGCCCTTGTGCTTTATTTGCTTCCTCCAAAGAACTTATTTGTTCTCTGAGTGTTTCATTCTCTTTCATTTCTCCATCCATATTCCGAATTTTATCATCAAGGCTTATAACCATTTCCTCTAACTTCTTGATTCTCTGTTTAAGTCCTCTGATGACTACCCCTTCTCCCGACCCATGGGTGGGAGAGGTTTGGGACAGAGATGGCTTCATTTTTATGTTCTCCCTCTCACAGAATATAGAAAGAAGACGAGAAAGAGGAAAAAAAAGAAAAGAGAAAAACTTCTAATTTACCTTCACACAGAATTTTTATATCTCCATATAAGTGCTATTTAGTGACTCAGTTTGTCTCCTTTCTGGTGTGTGTGTGTGTGTGTGTGTGTGTGTGTGTGTGTGTGTGTGTGTGTGTGTGTGTGTGTGTGTGTGTGTGTGTGTGTGTGTGTGTGTGTGTGTGTGTGTGTGTGTGTGTGTGTGTGTGTGTGTGTGTGTGTGTGCACTGCCTGAGTTACATCAAAGTGGAATAACAGAGTGGGCGTGAAGCAAGGTTTAAAAAGGAATACATTTTTGCAGTCGCATGACAGAGCGGGTAGTAGAACGAGGGAACAGTGTTGCTTGAGGAGACAGGAAGAAGCAAAAAACTG
>JAXCGZ010006677.1:0-22500 GCA_037179515.1 Halocaridina rubra
TTTCGTTAATTTTATAGCTGTGCATTTAAACTCTGTCACTTGATAAACGCAATATTATCGGGAGCTCAATGCTCAATGCGGTTGCGCATCCAAAATACCCACGACAGGCTTGAACATGGATTTGTCACCTATCAAATCAAGAGCTCTAATCACTGCCCATTCGTGGTTCCCCATCTAAGGCATGAATGATACTCATAAATCTATTATAGTGAAGAGGTGCCATTTACAGGAGTGCCTCTTTGTAGCCAATCTTTTATATTATTAACTTTGTCTTCTTTACCTATTAAGTACATGAAACTGTATTCAGACTGATAAGTATAATATTTAATAAATATATGATAACAGTAAGCGAATGAAATAAGTGTCAAACTACTGTTGAAATACCAACAGCATTAAACAGTTCCTATGACATATGCCTAAATGCAAAGTTACTATTTTTTTCTCAAATACTAACAGACATTTACTTTACCTTTTCGAAATTGTGTCATATGATGTCGATGGTGCCAGAAACCTCTGAAGGGAGCAATGCCTGTGCCAGGTCCCACCAATATGATTGGTACAGTGGGATCTTTAGGCAAATGAAAGCTAGGGGCACTGTGTAAGAAAATATGTGAAGAAGTCAATTTGCCAGTTTTCTAATGCTATTTTGAATTAGTTACAGCTAAGTTTAATTCAAATCACAAAAAGCATTTCCTATGGATTGAGATACAAACAGTTGTAGTGTATGTTGTTATTTCATAAACTGCCTGATGATCATCCCTGAGCTCCTAAAAAAGGCCACTGCTGTCCCGGGCTTTTCCACAGAGTTGTCAGGGAGTGAATGTTGTGTTGTTGGCAAATGTGGTTGTAAGCAGTGCAATTTTGCATAATCTGTTTGAATGTATAAGTTACGAAAAGCAGTTTTTTCACCTTAACACTCCTATTGCAAGGCTTATGTACCTTGAATCTTTTGACGTTGATGTTCTCTGGCTGAAAATCTATCTCTCTAATACCAATATATTCCTTTGCTTCTAATACTGCCCTCCAATCTCCACTGACTTTGTGTCTTTCTTTGAATATCTGCACTTTTGCAATGAGTCCTTGCAATCTTCTTACCCACATGCCGAAGTTCTCTATATTGGAGACATCAATGTACAACACAGTGAGTGGCTTAATTCCTCTCACACTGATGTGAGAGAAAATGAGGTCCCTGCTTTCTCTATTACTCACAATTTGGAGTAAATTAACAAATATCCTTATTTAACGCTAAAGTTTTTGAGCTTTGCTCAATGCTCAATTCTTAAAAAGTCTTGAAACTAACTCACTTATCTCTGATCATTAGTACGGCTACCACAAGGCAAGATCCACTGGTGACCTCCTGTCCTATCTTACCCATGTATGGTCATCTTCTCTGAAGAACTATGATGAATCCTTTGTCATCGCCCTTAATATATCTAAGGTTTCTGACAGAGTCTGGCATGAGGCTCTGTTAGCCAGACTCCCTGCCTATGGTTACTTCATCTCTCTGTTCTCTGATTTCCAGTTTTCTTTCTGACCGTTTTATATCTGCGGTTGTTGACGGTGCAACAATTAGTCCATTCCCTGTTACCAGTGGTATTCCCCAAGGCTCTCTTCTTTCACCTACTGTTCCTTTTCTTCATCAATGATCTTCTTCAAACCCCATCTTCCTCTCTTCTTCACGCCTTTGCGGATGCTTCTACCCTTCATATTTCCTATGCCATTCCTTCACAACCTTCATCTGCTACTCGTAATCAGTCTAGTATCATTCTTTCTTTTACTCTCATCTCAAATTTGCAGAGGGTATTTGAGTGAGGCACCCAAAATTTAGATAAATTTAATGCTTACAAGATACACTTTGCAGCTATCTTTATATTATCATCTCCTCCTGATAGTCCTATTGTCTTGGAAACTAACGAAATTTACCCTATTAATGATATCAACATATAAGGAGTCCATAAAGCCTCTATCATGTCTTGGAGGACTCACATAATCCAAATTTCTAAATCTGCATCAAAAAAACTGGGGGTTTTGTTTTGTTTTCGTCATTAATTCAACTCTTTACACTTACTTAAAAACTATAAAGGTCTTATCCATCCCTGCTTAAAGTACTGCTGTCACATCTGGGGGTTTCTTCTTATACTCATCTCCTTGATAGGGTTGAATCTAAGGCAGTGACTCATTAATGACCCTTCTCTTACCTCTAATCTGGATTCTCTTTCTCTTCGCATTAAGGTATTATCCCTTTTTCTTTTTTATTGCTATTACTTCCAACGCTGCTCTGATGAGTTGGTGAGTTGCATCCCTCCTTCACTGCCAAAGCTGCGTAACAATTGCCATGCAGCCTTATCTCACAGATACTGTGTGGAGCTTTGTAGCTTTTGGATTGGTTGGTGCAGCAATTGCTTCTCCCATCTACCTCCAGACTCTGGAACTCTCTTCCTGCTTCTGCTTTCCCTAGTTCTATAACCAATCTTCCTTCACAAAGCAGATCTATCATCATCTCAGGGCCAGCTCCTTCCATATCTCTATGTCATCAGTACTTTGAGTTTTCTTTCAGTCTTTCCTTTTCCTTTGTGTATCATTATCTCATTTCTGCCTTGTCCGTAACTTTTTTCTTTTCCTTCGTCTTAATGTTTTCTTCATGCCCAGGCCTATATTGATGAGGCCAGTTTTCTTGCCTGTCCCAGTGTCACACTCATAAGAAAATAAATATATACCTCATGTCGATCACTTCCTGATATATCAAAAAACCTCTGAATTTCTGGCAAAACTGAGGAAAACATGACTGAAGTGGTTTTATTTGTCTAACTACGTCCCCTATGCAGCAATTATAAATAGTTAAATATGAACAGAGTAAAGTTTTTTTCACACTGAAACAAATACACATAAACTGGTTAGCTGCATAAAAACTTTAGTACACATTAAAAATGAGTCAGAAAATAATGTTTACCTTCTCACAAAGAGCTCGACATGATCCCCGGGTGACACTTCTTTGAGGAAATTTGAACAAACTCCAAAGTGAACTGGTCCTCTCCCATCTATAAAATAAAAAAGTGCTTTAACATGCAAAACTAGTTTCAATATAATAAGAATTTATTATATACATTCTTATCCCTGACAGTGGGAGAAAAAGAATTCCACCCTTTTATTCCCGGTGTCATAAGAGCCAACACATGAGATACTTCTATTTTGCTACCTTGACCTCCCTGCATTTCGTAAGAGGTGACTAAAAGAGATATTCCTAGTGGAATAAAGAAAGAAATCTGCCCTTTATATTCATGTATGTTGCAGGGAGAGGGAGAGGAAGGTTAGTAATCACCGGGTGAGCAAGATACTTTGAAGCCAGGCTATTTCTGTATTTAGCTACATATGGGTTCACCCAATTAGATCAGCCAATATGGTATCTCGTTTGAAAACAAAATTCATTCATTTCCATGTGAATCTTCATCAACGAAGTCTCAAACTTTATGCATAAAAGTGTGTCAGTCAAATTACTAACGTTCTGTGCGATACTGGACAACAGCAACGGTGACGTGAATTTCGTCAGGATGAGCATCCGGTGATGAACTTATGGAATAAAATCTTGGTCCAAGGAAAGGGAGATGAGTAACTAGGAGGCCGGCATCCACAGAAACACTTGG
Organism: Halocaridina rubra; assembly: GCA_037179515.1. NCBI lineage: Eukaryota > Metazoa > Arthropoda > Malacostraca > Decapoda > Atyidae > Halocaridina > Halocaridina rubra. The sequence continues at coordinate 3,642 of JAXCGZ010006677.1, forward strand.
GAACTCCTCGAGAACTTCTTTTAAGTGTGGGTATCGCAAATGCTTCCATTCTTCGTATTCATGTGGATCCTAAAATGACACACACAATTAAATATTAAACCCTGTAATAATGGAACTCATTAATAACTTTCCATCAACTGAAGTCAAAATTAGGTGAAAATATGAATATTTTAAGTAACATATTTCAGTCTAAGAATTTCTAATAATGAGTTGTTAAACTATTTTTAGTAACAGTCCTATAATTGTAGTATGGATACCACTGCAGACATAGCGCTGACTATATAATTAATTTCCCCAGGGAGTCAAGAAATTCGACTAAATGGGAAGAAGAGATAGGACTGGGAGTACCCTCCTATGCATATTTTACCAAAAAGACTCGTGTTTTATGCCCTGACTCAGACACTACCCATATATGAGGGATTATGGCTTTTGTATATAGATATATATAAGCATTATATACATAAAAATCTACAATTAATGGCATGTATCATACAAGTGTCATGAAATAGTGGTAAAATGCTACAACTCCAGGCTACAATTAATACTTACTGTAGCCAACTGGTCAAGGCGAGTTCGTTGATCATTATCGTGGGCATACTCAGCAAGAAGATGCAAAAAGTTGGGAGTTGGAGGTGTTGTAATGTCAAGATAACGAGTGAGCAGCACTCTCAAACTTGCAATTGGTAGTCTTTCGTGAGGCTCCCATGTTTGAACAACACCTACGAAATATGAATGATTGAAGGTAACGAGTGAATAACATTTATGAATTTGTAATTAGGAGTCTTTTGTGAGGCTTCCATCTTTGAACAACACCAGAGAAATATGAATAATTGCATAAAAAGTAGTCTTTCGTGAGTCTCCCATGTCTGATCAACAACATAAGAAATATGAATGATTATATGGAAAACAGGAGCCAGTTCTGAATGAAGATGAAGGCAAAAAAAGAGATCCAGTCACGTGAAAGTGCATAATTATTGCAATAAGAGTCGACGACTTACATATTATACTAAGCTTACTTTCAAGGTGTGTGTTTACAGTAAATTACAACAAAAATTATTTTGGAATATACTGTACTTTAATTGCACACTAAAAGTGTGCTTCAAAGAGTGAATGGTATGGACTTTTATAATTAGGTGAATAAATGATCATAAGTATAAAAATAAACCTACACTGTTGTATATATGAATATTAATTTTTGAAGATTTTAAGACTTTCACATTATATTAGGAAAACTTTTCAATTTTATAAACTGTATTTACAAAAATTCAACTGGTTAAATATAATGCACCATTCATCAACGACATAATTGAAAAAAATATATTTAATGTAAAAATTTATATATGAAACTGAATCCATATTATTTTCTTCACCTACCATTCAACGAGTGAACTTCCTTTCGAATAAGAACCTGCACTGGTTGATCAGGATTCGGACAATCTTCCAATCGAGCCAGTACAGCATCTACCAGGTTTCGTCGATTGGCAGGTAAAATGGCCACATGGTCCCCAGGGTGGTAACTCAAGTCATTGCTACCTTCTGTACTTAGAATTACCTGTTGAGTCCATCGACTGCACAAAAATAACAGGTTTTAGTCACTGAGAAAAATGATAACATAGCTACATGAAAACTACGTTCTGGAAACTACTCGGCTTTTGTGTGTATAAGTTTAGAAAGCTACATGGTTTGTGTGTATTTGTGGGTTCTGCAAGCTTCATGGTTTGTGTGTGGGTTTTGCAAGCTTCAAGGTTTGTTTGTGTGAGGTTTGCAAGCTTCATGGTTTGTGTGTGTGTGTGGGTTCTGATAGCTAACTCCATGGTGATACCTCTGATAAATAGTTATTGATGATAAGTTGTCTGCAATTAAAAAAGCATGATGTAATAAGCTTTTAACTTGGAGTGTAGGGCTAATTACAGAGAAAAGAAGTATAGCTGTTCAAATAAACAGCCAGAAAAATATTTCAGTGAAGTATATAATACTTACACAGTGTCTACAGTTGAACAAGCATAAAATATAATTAATAAGACTGTCAGCTCTCTTTCCTTATGGGTTGCAGTATTAATCTCAGAGAAAATTAATAAAACTAGTCAATGTAAGTTTCACAGTGATACATCAGACATGTAATTAATACTACTGACAGCATCTACAGTTGAATCAGCATATTATGGGAAACTCCTATGACAGTGTGAGTATGGAAAGAGCATTTTATGTCGTTTTTCTGTGTAACAATTAGTCTTATTTGAAAGGGGTTAGACACAGACAGGTGTGAGCTGTGTAATTAAGGCTGGATCCTTTCCTATCATTCCATGCAAAGGACTGAATTAGCGATGTTCAGACGTCACATTCAATCTCATGAGCTTCCAGAAATGAGTAAATCTATTGCAGTACATCAGCATCTACTTCAATTAATAATTTTAGAATATATTTGAACACATTATGCATAAGGAGATAGAAGATCAATTCAAAAAAGGAGGAAAAAGGAACCACAAATTATATGTTAAATAAACAGGAGGAATGGACTAACAATGCACAGTTTTACCACCGCTTTCTAGGTCACAATTGGTCCTCATAAAAGGGGGGTGGACAGAGACATGGTGGAGGTGGGTAATTAAGGGTAGATGCCCTTCTCAATGCTCCATGGCAGAATCGAATCCGCAATAGTCGCTGCCTGGCTAATGCACTCTAGTACAGAGCTACCATGACCCAAATGAATTATCTATGCAATATTCATAATATACAAGAAACTCACTTAGCATGCTCGCCATGAAGGTTTCTGGACACTAGAACCTGGCATGATCTAACTTTCTTTCCATGAGTCCTGGACAGTCCTAGTAAAGAGAGCATCAAATAAATATTGTAAAGCTCTTTCTTCTTGCTACAAAGTATATATCATAGTGAAAATAATTCACAGAATGATGAGGCAAGAATACGTCTTAAGGGTTCATCAAATTTTGATATAATTACAGAAAAATACTGGACGAAAAAAAAAAGGCAAGAGGCTGTAAAATCATTCCAATAATTGCAAAATATTTCCTATATATGAAAGAAATCAAAGACACGTAAACTATGAGAATACTTCAGCTGTTATATGTTCAAAATAGTGCAAAAACTATATAGGACGTTTCTACCAATGGAAAATATAAAAACTCACTATTCTTCTAATTGTAAAACTACAGTTGTATTTGAAAATAATTTACAATACAGACATCACTTGGGGGCCAAGCTTTTTTCAATTAGTGCAAATAATTATATAATTACATATTTTTTCTGATTTTATGTGTCACAAATAGTCCACTTTCGAATAAGGAGGGTGTACACAGATATTTGGAGCTGAGCTGGATGCTCTTCCTAAGTCCCTATGATGGGACTGCTCTCCTTAATGTTAAGATCGTCATTTTCGAACTTGAACATGCTACCACTGAGCCATCGCCGCCCCCAAAGTGCAAAGAAAAAAATTATAATACCTAAGGCAATATCATCCATTTTGGCACTTGGAGCTAAATTGATTTTATCTGCTGTAGCTGTTGCCTCAGTCTTGAGGGCTGCAGTGGCCTCCTTCATGGCTACATCATCATCTAAGCAGAAGGTTTCACATCCCACCTAAAAAAATTAAAAAAGATAAAGCAATGCAATGCAATTAAGTATTTATACATTTCTATATATTTTAACATATATTACCTCCTACTGTCAGAATTCGAGCCTGGGACCTATAGAACAGGAGTGCACAGCTTAATGCACTGAACTACATGCAATAATCCACAGCTTCCAGTTCTCCAGGTCCCGACAGTAGGAAATAATATATTTGAAAATATATACAAATATAAAAAATATTAGAATTTTGGAACTCAAGGACAAGATTGTAAAATATTAGTTTCAAAACCTAATAAATAGAACTTACTTTGGATAAAGAATAATATATTTCAATGGGTGCAGAAGAAACTGGGTCCGTATATAGCAAAATTTTTGGTAAAAGGGATCACATAAAGATAAAAGACCCCAGAGCCCCATGTAAACTTATATAACAAGGTAAAGTATGTCAAATATCCGCCTTTTAATACATCATACAATACTTTTAATATCATTATCAATTTTAGTACCCGAGTGGATTAGTGCCTGATAAACAATGAGGATATATTAAGTTTGACTCCTAGTGCCATATGTAGAGCATCTCATCACTGACACTTCTTAGATGATATCTATCTATCTACCTTGGCTGTTTCCCCTTTTAATTGGGGGGTAGCCGACATCAAGAAAAGAAAACAATGAGAGGATTACTTTGCTTATTGTTTTCTTTTTTTGATGTCGGCTACCCCCCAATTAAAGGGGGAAACAGCCAAGGTAGATAGATAGATATCATCTAAGAATTGTCAGTAATGAGATGCTTCTTGGATGATAAAGAGGAAAAATGTCCCTTATGTAGTAATTTCTGTAAAATCAACAGGCTCAATGACCACACCACTAGAAGTGTGGAGCCAATACTAGAGTTATATCTTCCAAGGAAAAGGTCACACTTGTAAGGAGATGATAAGGAAAGTCACAGTAAACATTCACTGGGATAAAAAAAAAATAAGTGTAATCAAGGTATAAACAAATAAGCATACTTAAACATGCAAAATACATGAATCCCCTATTAAACCAATATGGAAAATAATAAACATCAAAAGAAGTGAAAAAAATACCAGACACTGTAATAAATGTCGATGATAAGTTAATAAAACATGAGATAAATATAAGCAACAAACAAAACGAGCATAGCTTTTTAACCTTAAAAGCATCACCAGCCCACTGCTTGAACGCTTGCTCTTGACCAGCTAATTCATCACCACAAGTTAAATTCATGATTCGTTCGCCTCCTAGTTCTGCCAGAAGATTGTCCACATACTTCCCAAAAGCGCAGAAGTTTGGATATGCACTGGAGCCGAGAGCAAAAACAGCAAATCTGCAAACATATGATTATGCTGAAATGATAAGCACTTTTATTTATTTACTGATTCTGTCTTGAAAATACAATCACATCTATACTACAGTTATTTTCAGCAAGAAAAAAAAAAGCAAATAAATTTAATATACGGTCGGTCAAAAGATCTGAGGAATGGGTTTACTAGGAGGTTCAAATTTACATACGTATAGGGCTTAACTTTAAATGGTAGAAGAATGTAAAAAATGTACACAGCATTTAAAACTGAAATTAGAATACATCATCCACAGCACAGGATACCTGACATTATTTAGAGGACCAAAATTATCTTCTGACATGATGTCCGAAGTCACAGATCCCCTGATGGCGCTTGCAGCTAGTCCATTCTCTTGTGGAGTTGAAGGTGCACCAGCACCGGCCTCCGTCAGACTATTCATTCTCATGAAGGAGAGACTTCGATGCATGCTGTAGACATCCAGGTAATTGTCAGACTAACAGAATAAGTTGCAATTTAGAGTTCTTGAGAGAGTAGATTTCAAAATTTCGTCAGATAATTAAACCATTTACAAAACAAAACCCTTAAGCTCCTTGTTCAATACGTAATTAGAATAGTTTGGGAAGCATAAGCTGGAAATAGAACAGCGAATATAGATGAAGAATAAAGTGAATCACCTTAAAATATCCTGGTTTTGCGGTGTTTTTTACAGGTAAAAATACTAAAACTTTAGTCCGAATAAAAGAAATGACTACTTCAAAATTAGATAACCATCAATATTGAACACCTGCAAAACGACCACAACGTACAAAATGTCGAATGTAATCAATCCATAAAATTGAAAATTATGGCATAAACTCTGCTTTAGTAGTAATCTCAAGCACTGCAAAAATAAAAAATTATATATATATATATATATATATATATATATATATATATATATATATATATATATATATATATATATATATAAGTATTACTAAATAAAGCGATTAAAATATCTGCTGAGAAGTCTACAAGGCATCTTAAATTAACTAAATTTATCCCAAGTTGGTTCAGCCAATTAAATAGGTCTTGCCGAGTACACAGTTTTAAGTAAGTACAAGGTGATAGTACTTACATAAAACCCAACACCAAAAAACCCAACACAAAAAACAAAAACACACACACACACACACACACACACACACACACACACACACACACACACACACACACACACACACACACACACACACACACACACACACACACACACACACACACACACACACACACACACACACACACACACACACACACACACACACACACACACACACACACACACACACACACACACACACACACACACACACACACACACACACACACACACACACACACACACACACACACACACACACACACACACACACACACACACACACACACACACACACACACACACACACACACACACACACACACACACACACACACACACACACACACACACACACACACACACACACACACACACACACACACACACACACACACACACACACACACACACACACACACACACACACACACACACACACACACACACACACACACACACACACACACACACACACACACACACACACACACACACACACACACACACACACACACACACACACACACACACACACACACACACACACAGGTAAGGGTAGCCTTCAGGCACATGGACAAGGAAATGTTCAGAAATATTTATGTAACGTATGTGAGGCCAAAACTCGAATATGCAGCCCCCTTTTGGAATCCGCACTTGAAAAAGCACATAGCTAAGCTTGAAAAAGTTCAAAGACATGCCACGAAACTGGTGCCAGAAATACGCAATCTCGGTTATGATGAGAGGCTGAGGGAATTAGACTTGCCATCACTCGAAGCTAGAAGAGTAAGGGGGGATATGGTGACAGTCTTTAAATTCCTTCATGGTTATGATAGAGTGGATAGGGATAGATATTTCGATATGGCTGGCTCTAGAACTAGAGGTCATAGTTTGAAGCTTCGGAAGAAAACTTGTTTGCAGGATGTAAGGAAATACTTTTTCAGTGTAAGAGTAGTTGATAATTGGAATTCGCTAAGCGAGGAGGTAGTTAATGCTACCTCAATCCATAGTTTTAAGGACAGGTATGATAAGTATCACTAAGTCTAAAAATGGAACCGATCAGGAGACGGGAAGATACGAGCTTTGGGCTCTTTCCCGTAAACACAATTAGGTAATTAGGTAATCACACACACACACACACACACACACACACACACACACACACACACACACACACACATATATATATAAGATGTGGCCGAGTCAGAGAAAGCACATGAGGTGATGGTGTTTCCGTAATAATAATGAAGAGCATGCAATGTATTTTCTGTGTATATCTGAGAAGACTTTACTAAGCTAGGTAGTTAAGAAAAACAAATTTTTCAGACCAAATGTAATCCATCTGCACTATTACAAATATGAGTGAAAACTGAGCCCATGAAGGATAATGTTCCACTACAGGACTGGCATTTCATTAAGTGCACTCACTGAGCATATTGAATTAACAGGGATTATGTACGACCACTGAGATACACTATTCTTTACTTTATACCCCAAAATGACTCACGTGAAGAGAGACTGTAGAAGACACTGGAATGTTGAGCTCGGTACCTCTTGGGTAGGACTCAGGCACTATACTCTCTCAACAGATAGTAATGCAGCATTGCAATGGAAAAATGTTGCATATTCTATCCCTTATACTGTGAACCGTTTTCTGAGTCCCAACTAGTCCCCATGACTGGGGGGTGAATACAGACAAGTTGGTGCTGGGGAAATAAGGTTGGATGCCCTTCTTAATGCCCCGCGGTGGGCTTGATCCTTTACACTAATAGACAATAAAATAAATAAGATGTTGGTATGTCTACAAAAAGGAAGGTACAGAGTAGAGTTACGTTATATATAAAGGTGTAGTGTTCACAAAGGTAAAGGTAAGCTTCATATTGAAAGCTTAAAGTCTGTATGCAAAACATGCAACACAGATGTGCAGTCTGCAGAGAATTCAGCATGCAAACCAGATTTGTAGTCTGCAGAGACTTTAAAAAAACATTCAAAACACATTTCCTTAAGCTGCATAAAAAAAGGCACAAGGGTGAATAAGACATAATTGATATAACTACAGAATATCTTCTGCTATGTGCAGGACAGAGTTGTTTCGCTTACAGATCTCAAGTTATCATAGGAATATAATGCATGAAATGAGACAATAATCTTCTAATATTACACCCTGGCTTAGTTTTGGATAAATTTAAATTCAGAATGAACAGCACTTAAGGATATGGGTTTCTTATTTTAATAAGCATAGCTACAATTAATCACTACAACTATTTATAAAAGAGCAAGTATATACACGGCAGCAAATTTTAATATATCATGTAAAAGTTATATTCAAACTGATCAAAACCTATGGACATTTACATTACCTTGCAAATATCTTTTATGATCGTATCAGAGGAAACGATACAAAATCAAATATGAACGGACTACAAAAAGCTTACTTTTTCTTTTCTAATTCCATATACAGTATAGTTAAATTACTCAAGTGGCCTTATCTAAACTAAATCTAATGCAAATAAACAAGAAATTAGTAATTAAATTTCCTGTAATTCTAAAAATAAAGAACGAATGAGCATACAGGTCATTGTCTAAACTATATCTAACGCAAATTAATGCACTGTGAACCAGTAAACTTCCTATCTATTTATATAAAAAAAAGATTAAATAAATTGGTATTAATTATGATCTATAAAGAACACTAATAGAGATATAAGTTATTATACTTCCTGACTCTAATTTTCTGATTAAACACTATACGAATACATCCGGGATGTATTATCAAAACTAAAGTCAAAGACTAACTTATGTCTATTCAAAGCAAATACATGAGGCGAGTCAAAAATTACCAACAGTAAGGCACTTTCCTCTATGTTGTAAAGCTTTGCAATTAGAAAGTGCTTCAAAATTCTGAAATTAGCAAGACAGTTACAAATTCAATGTAACTGGATTTTCTGCTTTTGAGTACTGGAGTGATATTATTATCGATTTATATCTCTGTCTTAATATAAAAATCTATTTCTCTCCAGTGTCAGCTAAGTCTTCGTCTTAGTGTTCTACAGACTGTCCATTTTAACAGTTTTCAATGTTACAGGCTGTGTGTGTTTTATGATATCAAACTGGGTCTCTACTCATTACGGATACAGGATTTACTACAAACAACGTTTCAAATGGTACTAGGCAATTTGAAGCTCCAACTGCAAGTGGTATATTGTGTCTAAAAAAAACAATAAAATGCACATATTTTAGCGTCAAGCAAAAGGTGTCCTAGGATCTTTCAAGAGATCAGTTAACAAACATTTCGGTATAGTGGTTGGCTGATTGACAGGCAAAAAAAAAGGAGAGAAAAAAAAAGAAAAACAAGAGGACTGAAATGAGGAGAGGCCACCTGCCAAAACGAAAACTCACCTCTTTTGCGCGGAGTAGTCTTGCCAATACGATGCACTAGTAGGAGGCAAGCAAAAAGCAGACAATGAAGGCTATTTGAAAAGAAGCTTAGACATTCAAAACTGCCTAAGAAACTGTGGAGATTGATTGCAATCATTTCTTAAGTCTGCAAAAACACTCTATAAAAAGAGGCAGCTGTAACATGCTATATATTTTCTTTTTTAATACCGAATCCCCAAATATACGCGTTCTTAACAGGCTTATCACACTTGGCGTAAATTGGATGCAGCATGGTCTCCTTCATGAACACAGGGAAATTAATATGCATTAAGCTAACAATCCATAATGAAAGAGTTTCATTGACCCTCAAGGGAGCACATTCATATGCAAAAAAAGAGAGGCATAAAACACAAGTCTTCGTGGTTAAACTGTTTTCTATGACATTAGCTCGAGAATCTGAATGCCAAACACATAAAAATGAAACAGAATGCAGCCCATACAATGATAACATAATAGTGAAAAAACGAAAAATCATTAGCATAATAGTTACATAGAGCCTAAAAGATGATCAGAGGCTTAACCCTTAATAATTCACATTTAACAAAAACTACATGTCTCGGATCAGTGTTTATGAGCATCTTAAAATAGTGTCTTTATTGTACACATATATCTTTATCTCTGTAAACTATTTAATATCTCCATCAGAAACAGAAAAGTATTTTAAATATTTTCTTTTATATTATCAAACAAAATCACATTGAAAGATACTACACAAAATAAGTGAATAACAAATATAATAATACTCCACTGACATATTTCTGTGGTAAAATAATCATAAATTTAATCAAAAGTTCAGAAAACGAATTAATGGCAAAAAGTGAAAATCTGTATGAAAAAAAGGCATAATATTCTCATAAAGCACCAAAAAACCTCATTGAAATATTCAGAGTCTATTGGCCAGAGTACAATGAAAAGTTGCTAACGAAAAAAAACATAAATATACAATAAAGGTAAAAGAGGGAATAAAAAGATATTAGAAATAGCAATGAATGAACGATTATACATACGTAGAAAAACAAAACTAAGACTATGATCTAGTAAAGTTGAATAACAACCAGAATCTCAAGTAAAGTTAAAAAAAAACGCAAATCCTAAGGTTAGATTAGGTTATGTGGGTTAGGTTAGATTAGGTGCCTTGCCTTGAAAATATGAATAACAGACGAGCAACCTGGGGTTACTCTTCTTTACCAGATCCCAATAGTAATTGGTTAGAATGAAATGAGAATAGAAGAGTACCTGCTCGTTATATCATCGATGTCCGCAGCTGTTCCGCTTACTTTCATGGCATAGAGATTCTTTGCAAAGTCCTGAAAGAGAAAATGACTTTGACAAATACGGTAGGCAGCCAGGGTTTTACATGGTTTACATATATGCATATCTACAATAGTAACAAATTCACAAATTAAATACTACTTCATATATACAAATACAGTAGCTGTCAATCCCTTTGTAAGTGGGTGGCCGAGTCAAAGCACCCATATTTACCAGAAGCTAATAGACAAATTTGTAATGAGTCAAAGCAAATTTACACAGTAAGTTAATATAATAAAACTGCTTTTAAGAAAAAAAATCCTATATTTAAAAGCAACGTAAATTCATTCAAAACTAATATTTCAGATATTTAGTCAAACCTTTATGGTACTTTTAAATTAATATCTAGAAAAATAATTTGGTAGAATTTTAAAACATATTTTATCCTAAAAAACCAGAAATTCATTTGGTAAGAATATTTATTCAATTTAATAATATAAATTTGGTAGGTTAAGACTCTACATTTTGTACACGAATAAAACTTAAATTTAGACAAGAGTTTAAATTTCTAAGATACAACGGTTGAAAAATATAGTTAGCTAAGGCATATAATATTCTACATTAAAAATCGACAGATTACCATTATAAGATTTCAAATATATATTCAGCTAAGACTTCAGATATTTAGGACGTCCAGATCATAAATGTCTTTTAATATAAAAATCTGGAAATCTATTAAGATTTCACATTTCTTTTAGCCATTAAACTTATAAAATTAGTTACTAATGAACAAATAATTTGAGTTAAAATAAAAATAATAAATTCTAATTTCTCTCTAACTTAAAAACAATTTTCCAATTTTTCTCTTAAGTAAAATATGAAGATGTAAGGACTTATTATTTTCTAAATTATCAAGAACTTTTAAGCATATATCCATAAACAAATTCTCTTATGTAAGATTCAACTTTCTTTTTTTTTCTCATCAAGAAAATACTTCTGAAAATAACTTCTTTAAAATGAATGTAAAGGATTAGCCAAAGATTATAATACCATTCAAGTTACTCTGAGTTATCTTTCAAATTATTCTAAGTAATCTGTAGAGTTAGTGTTGAAGCATCTCACAGACAAGGGCAGAAGGGCGTAATGCATAGATACCTTGCTCAATTTAAACTTGAAGAACACTTTTCGGGAGAATTCCTGGAGAGAAACAGCAAATAAAAGAATCAAATCATGCCCTAATATAAAACACGCACTGACTTGGATGCAAGAGAGAAGAGCAAACTTAGAAAAGTAAAAAAAACCTTCTTTGCATACACAAAAAAGTTAAAACAAATCCTAAATACAAACAATTTATAAAGAAAAAAAATTACGCAACTAAAGTAAACATGACCAGGCTACAGATACGAGTAGTATTTGGATAAATTCACGAGCTCATAAAATATAAATTAAAGTAAAAGTTATCAAAATATGGGAAATATAAAATGCAAAAACTTGAAATATATTTCAAGCATGCATATTGTTATACAGAAATCATGCATCAATGAAAATAAAAATCTAAATAGAGTATTAGTTTGTTTATATCATCACAAAGAAAAAAAAATAAACTTTTTCTTTTTTATATCAATGTGGTCAGTTATATGCATACCATTACACACCAAAAAAAGAAAGGAAAAAGTTAGTGCTAAGGAGATCTATATAATGCCTCTGCAGCGAGATCCCCACCTCTTCAAATTTAGTTTATCTTTCATTGTGCTATATCTAATGTAACCAAACCAGGTTAAACTTGAATAACCTAAGCAAACATAATATAAATATATTAGCTTGGGTAAGTTTGTTTGGTAGGTTAAGTTAGCTTATGTTAGGTTATATTAGGTTTTGCTACGTTAGGCTAGGTTTGGTTTGAGTATTATGAAAGATAAATCAAATTTAGGTAGAAATCATTTTCAAGAAGTACCATCTATTTTATAATCAGAGAAGGGAAGCATGCACCAAATACATGCAACTACAAACAATATTCTAAAATTCATATCAGGCAAATCAATGATTATATTGATAATGTAATCATCTGTACTGATAATCAAGCCCATTGTTTGCTTACCTCGCCATTCTCCGGTGGATCACCATTTCCGAAAGTGGATGTCACAACTAGAACTAGAGCTTCGTGTTCTATGTCAATGAGGTCGTAATCAGCCATACAGTAAACCTAAAAATTACAGAAAATTCTAATTCACTTGCATAAAAACTCATTTCTTTGCCTTAATTAACATTAGGATTTATATATTTTAATGTAAATTAAGGGGACCAAAGTAGTATTTAGAGCATTCAAGTCGTGCAGTGACAAACCCATGTTTGAGTCCACTGTCGGGCCTGAGGAAGGGAATCTAGCCTAAATTAACCAGCTCCCATCTGTCTGTGTCCACCCATTTGCATGGGGATTCACAGTAACATATCTAAACGGCAATAAAAAATGTATGCAAATTTAATTCGATGGTTTATATCTAATGACAAAATTCTAAGGGGAGCAGTGGATGGAGCACTTGATACGGGAAGTGACAGATCCACGTTATTAAGTAATTAATGTCGGGTATCTCCATACAGAATATGATTTCACCAGTAGTCTATTTCATCAAATTTGCATAAGCCTTTATGGAAATAACATCTCCTGAAATTGGACAATGAAATTACCAACAAGTGTCATTCGCTTAACAAGAGACAGTGAACTTCCTTCCATAATTTTTGGAAAGAATTCTAACAGAAGAGTATTGTATAGAGCAATCGTATCCCAATGACCTCATCCATAGTCATATTATATTTGGCTATTTCTTGTTCCATTTAGTACAGAGTTATAAATGCAGTAAAAATGTTAAGTTAAACACTGTTTTATGGATGACTCATTCTGGAATATTGAGGTATCACCTTTTACGGGTCTTGTAAAGAAAAGTAACCCCAGGGTGCTTTGGGGTTATTCTTATTTACATTGCCAGGCAAGTCTAACATCTCTCTAACCTAAACCTAACCATATACAGGGCTATTTAACTTTACATAGGATTCTAAAGGTTATTAATCTTTACAAGATCCCTTTTTAGCGTGTTGGCTTGTACGCACGGAAATTGCATGTTACTTCTGGTTAGATACTTTCTTTCCAGGCCAGTGAATCACATTCTATTAGAAACGATGAAAATGTTCAGAAATCAAGAGGGAAATGATGTTTTACAGTGCTGCAAAAATTCCTCACAGTATGGAATATTAAAATACTTAGAAACAAAAGGACATTTTAAAGTTTATAGTAATCAGCCCACCTGACCAATGAGAGACTAAGATACAATACTCAAAACACACGAGGGAAATTGAAGGCTCAATGTTCAAATACCCACCATGACCTTGATAATACTATAAGAACCTATCAGAGAATTGAAAATTAATGTACTGTATTCGGTACACAAGAGGGGTGACTGCAGTAGCGCAGATGTCAGAATGCTCAACTAGAGAAATAATAATCCGGAATTTGAGCCCACTTCGGGGTGTTAGGAAGGGCATCAAGCCTTAATTCCCCCACTCAAACCTGTCGGTGTCCATCTCAATTCGCATAGGGATGAATAGTGTTACCTAAAACCTGATAACAACTACCTAACCAAGAGGGATATTGAAGACTTAGGGTGTCAAAAATAATCTAACCTGAGCATTGAACGTGTGACCAAAGATTTCTCCCAGCTTCTTAGCATACATCTCTGATTTTCCTGTTTCCGTAGCATAGAGAATCGTTGCCTTGATCCTTTTCGAGAGAGCTTTGCCAAAGAGCTTACTTGTGAACTTAACGGCTCTGTGAAAGAAGACATTGTTGTAACAGAGAAGTGCCAAATGCATTTAGCTTTTTTGAGCTAATGCCATTATCATTATCATCATGATCATTATTCTCATTCTTATTACTATTATTATCATTATTATTATTACTCAGATGACTGTTATTCCTAAGTTTTTGAAAGTAATATTAAACTTACCTGATCTATGCACATACTAAATTGTATAAGATTTAGTCTAGAGGAATAATCTTCAGGACTTAAGGGTCGGAAAAGTTAGGAGTACATTCACAGTGTGAGTACTGTATTTTCATAATCAGACTGAGAATGCAAACTTTAATCTGCGTTTTTTATTTATGTATTTGCCTCAGTATATAATATAACAAAAACCTTTCTATTTTCAGAGAAGTATTTTTTTTATCTTCTATGGTTTTCAGGTGATAAGGATGGAGACAGTAAGTATTTAATTTCTTATACAAAGAAAGTACTTAAGAAAGATCTTTGTATAAAGAAGTACTTAGAGCTCCTTCTACAATATAAAGTACTTACAACTGGTCTTCCTACAAAAAAGCACTTACTACAACTCATTTTGCAAAGGAATTACTTACAGCGACTCCTTCCACAATAG
Organism: Halocaridina rubra; assembly: GCA_037179515.1. NCBI lineage: Eukaryota > Metazoa > Arthropoda > Malacostraca > Decapoda > Atyidae > Halocaridina > Halocaridina rubra. The sequence continues at coordinate 18,810 of JAXCGZ010006677.1, forward strand.
TATAGGAGACATGATATCTTTTGCCTAAGTTAACAACGCTGTTCTCCATACCTGGCTATCTCCTTGAACCGGAATTTTCGTTTAGTTTTACGGACTGAGTTTCTATTGATGTCTCTGTTCTTCTTCCACTGGTGAGTCTTCCAAGCAGGTTCTTGGTACTCGTACGAAGGTTTGAGGTAGTAGAGAGACATCTCTTGGTGGAAGACTGGGGTTATGGAACCCGATATGGGAGGTACGATCCATACCCAATCAGCGGGACATCCCCCTCTGAGTCTCTGCTCATTCTCAAAGTGTTTCATGAAGGATTCGGCAGCAGAATGGTGGTCCACGATTGTTACATTGAGTCGCTAGGGGTAGAACAATGTGGAGATAAGTAAGCTTGGTTGCTTCAAGTAGTCATGAAATAAAAGAAGAGATGTTATTGCAAAGTTATGAACTTTACCTAAGAAATGAATATCTATTTGCTGAAATTATGATGTTTATTGCTAAAAAGTTTTATGCTCAATTATTTGCAAAACCACAAAAAGAAGAACAGTGACCTCTTACTGTAAGGATTTTCTTCAGCTTACTTCTCTACTTAGTCTTTGCTCAAAATCATAAATAAAGACATATGTGATGTAATCTAAAAAAAACATATTTACATATACTGCACATGTATTCTGAGATATATATAATCATACCATATGACTTCAGAATATGTACGACATACTGTCAAAGAGGAAGTTTTGGAGCAAATGAGCTTGTATTACAGGACTCCAAAGCTCTGGATATTAAAAAAAAAAGACAATCATCATGGTCAAGTAGAAATGTATGTAAAATTACTGTTAAGTACAATATATAATACTGGAAATATCATATGTCACGTTCAAAATCTGCATTGAGCGCTTTTTTTTTATGAGTGTGACACCGGGACAGGCAAGAAAACTGCCCACATCAATAAAGGCCCAGGCACAAAAAAGGCAGATATGAGATAATGATACACAAAGAGAAAGGACAGATTGCAAGAATAGTCAAAGTACTGAGGACCTAGAGATATGGCAGGATCAGGCCTTGAGATTACGATAGATCTGCTTGTTGATAGAAGATAGGTTATAAGAACTGGGATAGACAGAAGGAGGATGAGAGTTCCAGAGTCTGGAGGTAGATGGAAAGAAGCATTCGCTGCACCAACCGATCAGTGAGGCCGCATGGCGATTATTACGTGGCCTCGGTAGTGGGGGAGGAATGCAACTCACCAACTCATCAGAGCAGCGATAGAAAAAGAGAAATAGATGATACCTTACAGCGAAGAGAAAAAGAATCTAGTTAGAAGTAAGAGAAAGGTCAATAATGAGTCTGTCTTGGATTCAACCTTATCAAGGAGATAAGTATAAGAAGAAGCACCCAAGAAGTTATATCAGTATTCTAAGCAGGGACGGATAAGTCCTTTGTAGATTTTAAGTAACTGCAAAGAGTTAAGCTAATGACGAAAATGAAACAAATCCCTCAATTTTTTGATGCAGATTTAGAAATTTGGATTGTATGACTCCTCCAAGACAAGTTAGAAGCTATATGGATTCCCAATATGCTGATAGAATTAAGAGGGTATATTTCGTTAGTTTCAAAGACAATAGGGCTATTAGAAGGAGAAAAAGATAAGGAGATAGCCAGAAACTGTGTTTTGGAGGCATTAAATTTAACAAAATTTTGGGTGCCTCACTCAGATACCCTCCGCACTTCGGAGTTTATAGCAGAAGAAAGAGTAATACGAGACTGATTACGAGTAGCAAATGAAGGTTGTGAAGGAAAGACAGAGGAAATATGAAGGGTAGAATAGTGGGCAAAGGCATGAAGAAGAGAGAAAGATGGGGACTGCCATCACTACCCAAATTAACACGCTTAAGTTTAAGCAGACTGACCAAGTTGTTACCACCTATACCACGAAAAACTCATTATGTTGTAATATCACATCCTCATTGTTATTTCTAATGCCAGACTTAAGAAGTAACTTCTGGCAAACATTTTCCTTGCCGCTTTAGGTCTGTCTTGACTCCATCTATAAGACAGGTCAGTCAACAACTCGTTGGCTTTAAAACCTCTCTTTTCATATATGTATTTATTCTATTTTGGTCATTATTTTACTTACAGTAAATATGATATGGACAGATCACCCGTTTTATCCGAGATTGTTGCTTCTTGCAATTCTACCTAATTTGGATAGTTCTCCATTCTAAGTAAAAACACAGACGAAAAATTTAAATTAAAAAACTAAAATGCACAAAAATATGACAATGTAACACTGCTGTGTAATTTTAAGCTTCAAGTCAGAGCATCAAGTAAGCAGCCCAGTCATATTACTGGGAGATCATCTTCTATGCCTAACTCAACTTGATTCAAAGAAAAGTAACTTTTTGTGAAGTCCTCCTCCTCTTTACTTGAGCATTTTTGGGAAATTTTATCTTGAGCAGTGGAAAATGGGATTGTATCAACATTGGGTCTGTAATAAACACTGTACCTGGAATGAATGAAGAACAGCAATATTGACTTCCACAAGAGCTTTATCTTTCCAAAGGTTTGTAGGACTCCTGGTGTCTAAGCCCATTCTTGTTCCCACAGTCTAAGAATAAAAACAGTAATAATTATATCCAATATTTCACAGACATTCTTGAGTAGTTTTAAAAATTGTAAAATGTACAAAGTAACTGCTGTTTAATTATAAAAAAGAATTGGTACATACACCTAATTCCATCATTTGCATATAAGTATTAAGTGTATTAAAATTACAGTGATTATATGTCACATGCACTGTTTAGTAAACATATGAAGTATTTTATCGGCGTGTCGAAAAAAGAGTTCACCGTAACCAAATTTACAGAGGTAACATTTGCATTTTGTAGTACCCATGACACCTTCCTACACCAACAAAAAAAGTAAGAACTGGAGAAAGGAGTTAGTGGGACGTAAGACGTCAAATCATATTGTGGGTATCCACGATTAAATAAATGTTCACTTGGCAATTTAGGATTATGTGGTGAAGAATATTAAATAACTTTGAAGATCTCTCATATTCTAAATTAAGTAGTACAAAAATACTAAAATTTATATCAAGGATATTCATACCCCAATTAAGTTTAAACCCGACAATACAAAATATATTTCTTAACAGACACCTACCTCTAGGATGTTAAAGCGATGAGGATCACATAAATCTCTCGTTCCAATCTCGGATACCATATACCACCCATTAAAGGGCGCTGCTGGAAATTCCAGACCACCACAATCAAACATTAACGATGAGACCGCTGGTAGGGCATACCATTGCAGATCAAGTTCTTCAAACCATTTATATCTGGAAAACATATACAGGCTTTTAAAACTTACATGGGAAACAGGTTACAATCTCGAATAATTTATTTATAATTTCGAAAAGTCTTTTTTTGCGGAGAATAATGTTACAATTTGGATTATTATTTGTAGGTAGAGTCTTTTATATTTCTGGGGGTAGTTTTTATAGGATATTCAAGCTACAAACTGGGAAGTCTGTTATCTTTTAAAACTTCGTAAAATATAGATTGTACCTGAGCATAAAGTTATAGTCTGAAATGTTTATTCTGTCACTGAAAACTTCAGATGTGCTTTTTATAGGAGAATTGAGTTATCTTAAATATTTACAGTCTCTTGAAATTTAAGGAATACAGTTCCTTGGCGAAGT
>JAXCGZ010006677.1:25000-30585 GCA_037179515.1 Halocaridina rubra
TATGTCTCTCTCACCCTACGTTATTGATTAAACCTACGTTACACTCAAGATTAAAAAAAAATTAGAGATTCTGTAAAGAACATTATTGAATCTGTCAAGAACAGGAAAAGCCAAATGACCCGTATCCATCGTTTGTTTCCAGAGTCTTTCTATTTTTTTTATTCTTCCACGGCAAGCAAATTCTCTCTCGATTCTTTTCTTATTCCCCGAAATCATTTTCAAAACAAAAGACTTCTTCGGCGCAGTCAGTCTGTCGGGCGTAACGGAGGGTTTAAAATAGCTTTTCATCCGATTTGCGTTTTTCCTCTTAGCGCGCACACACACACTCCCAGCAAACACCAAAGCAAACAAAAACAAACAAAGCCTCCCACCTGTCACTTGCAAAGACTGTCACACTATGTTCAAACAACAATTTAAGCCAAGTTTGGTAATAGGATTTGAAATATTTTTATTTTATTTTTTTGGCTGCGAGAAGTTTCTCTCTCTCTCTCTCTCTCTCTCTCTCTCTCTCTCTCTCTCTCTCTCTCTCTCTCTCTCTCTCTCTCTCTCTCTCTCTCTCTCTCTCTCTCTCTCTCTCTTTTATGCAAGCCTCACCTGCTGGTATAGAGAAGTTTTCCGTCGATAGTTTACATAGAAGTGAAGAAATTTATAAACCTGGTTTATTTGTTTCTTTCGTACTTCAGGAATTGAATGTTTTTTTTTTTATGATTGTGACACCAGGACAGGACAAAAAATCTACCCTCATCAGGCCTGGGCACGAAGAAAACATAAAGAGAAATAGAGATGGGGAATGTTGTGACTTGTCAGATGTGAAGGGATAATAAGACATGTGTAACGAATATCCAAGAATATTCGGTGTTGATGCAGGCATAGAACGAGAACCGTATGCGAAGGAAGGCTTAACATCGAACTGTCAAGGACAGAATTATCTATGTCCACTTCCATGTATGTGCATAATTGCGCGTATGAATAAACAGATGTGTACATTAGTATTCTTATCTGCATTCATATAAGTATATGCATATCACAGACGATAAATTTTATTCCATTTTTCTCCCAAACTTATGGAATCGTGGGTATACATGCATGTGCATGCATGTACGTATACATACAAATATGTAAGTATACGTATCTGTATACAGGTAAGTCAAATCAAAGTAGGTACATAATCAATGATCTTCTACAATCTCCATCTACCTCTCTTTCTCATGCCTTTGCTGACGATTCTATCCTTCACTTTTACTGTCTTTTCTTCACAACCTTCATCTACTACTCGTAATCAGTCTCGTATCACTCTTTCTTCTACTGTCAACTCCGATTTGCAAAGGGTATCTGAGTGGGGCATCCAAACTTTAGTTGAATTCAATGCCTCCAAAACACAGTTTCTGGCTATCTTTTTATATTTTTCTCCTCCTGATAACCCTACTTGTCTTGGAGGAGTCACATAATCCAAATTTCTAAATCTTCATCCAAAAATTTGGGAGTTCTGTTTCGTTTTCGTAATTACTTTTCCTCTTTACAGTTACTTAAAATCTATAAAGGTCTTATCCGTCCTTGCTTAGAATACTGCTCACACACCTGGGGTGCTTCTTCTTATACTTACCTCCTTGATAAGCTTGAATCTAAGGCAGTCAGACTCATTAATGATGCTTCTCTTACTTCTAATCGGGATTTTCTCTCTATTCGCCGTAAGGTATCATCCCTTTCTCTTTTCTATAGCTACTACTTCCATCGCTACTCTGATGAGTTGGTGAGTTGTATCCCTCTCCCAATGCCGAGGCCGCGTAACACTCCCCAAGTGGCCTCATCTCACAGGTAGTGTGTGGAGATTTGTAGCTCGCGGACTGGTCGGTGCAGCGACTGCTTCTTGTCATCTACCTCCAGACTCTGGAACTCTCTTCCTTTTTCTGTCTTTCCTAATTCTTATAACCTATCTTCCTTCAAAAAGCGGATTTATCGTCATCTCAGGGCCTAATCGTCCATATCTCTAGGTCTTCTATACATTGACTATTTTTTTCTGTCTGACATTTTCATTTGTGTAACACTACCTCATCTCTGCCTTGTCCTTAAGCTTTTTCTTTTCCTTCGTCTTGGTATTTTCTCGTGCCTGGGCCTTTATTGATGAGGGCAGTTTTTGCCTGTCCCGGTGTCACAGTTATAAAAAAAAATACGACAAAATATTCGGTGTATATGTAGGCACAGAAAAAGAACCGTAACTGAGGGAAGACTTATCATCAAGCTATCCTGGCTAACCCTATTTATAGAGGGAATCAGGTTACTGAAGGTTGAGAATACTTCCAAAAGCCATGTTAATCACAATTTGAAAGTCTCCAGAACTTCTGTAATCATTCAGCATGTACAACCACTGCCAAACTCTTGGCTACAAATGGATATAAGGTAAATAAAGTACAGAAAGAACGTCGGCTACAAATGTATACTAATTTTGAGATGTCATAACATTTGCTGATGTGGCACTTGAGAGATGTTAAAGGTGAGCAGGGGGGGCACAGCCATGATGTAGCTACATGAAGTAGAGCTGTGTAGTGTGTCCCAGTTTGCCGTACGCCACCAAAGGTGACCTTATCTTTGCCAATCGATATCTGTTGTTTAAATTTCGCTGGAGGCGAAAGAGATAGTGGCAAGAGTTGGTAGTTTTGTAAAGCAATGGCCTCTCAAAAGTTGCTTATGCAGTGGAACAGCACTATTCACTTGTGTGTTTGTTTTTTGTTCTTGTGAAGGTTTGTTGCTGCAGCGACAATTTTTATGCTTCAACGTGTGAAAAACTTGCGTCTGTGATACGCTTGTGAAACTTATTAAAAAAAAAAAAAACTTCGTAAGATATACCATAACTATATAAAAATAATCTTGCCTTCCCGATAGAAATCGGATAGAAATTGCTAGAGGGATATTACAATGTCATCAATGCCTTGAAGGAAAAAGCAAGCAAAAATAAAAAAATTACTTATCTAAACGAAAATAATATCAATAACTACTACTACTACTGCCAATACTGCAGCCACTTTTATTTATACTACTACTACTACTACTACTACTACTACTACTACTACTACTACTACTACTACTAATAATAATAATAATAATAATAATAATAATAATAATAATAATAATAATAATAATAATAATAATAATGGATGGATGGATGGATAATAATAATAATAATACTCGCTACTACTACTACTACTACTACCACCACTACTACTACTAAGCAATCTCATCAATTTAACTCGAAAATATTAGACTGAAGTTCTCCGAGTGTGAAACAAGGTGGAGAACTGTGTAATTAGTTCTTAAAGTTCTCTGACTGTGAAATACAGTGGACAAACTCTAGAACTCTAACATTTTCATATATTTCTTTCTCTCCATTTTTGAAACTCGTAATCTCAGCCCTATTACCTAATTCTTATTTCAACAGTTGTATCCTCAAAGCCTAAACACTACATTTTTACCAAAAAGTGGAACTTTAACCCATGGAGGCAAATCAGTGTAACTCAAAGAAACTAAGAAAGAGAATAACAACCATGCACTAAGGAAACCCTTTGGTTTATGATTTTGGTTTCTCTATCATGCCTTTAGCAAATTTTGAATAGAAGAATCTGATAGGGTCTCATCCTACAAAATGTTGTAAACAATAAAAAAAATGCACGATCCTTGTTCGATGCTGTTAATTCGCTCAGATTAACATCGTATCTATGTCTTCTCATTCTTTTTATGCACACATTCCAGTACTTGATGGTAATAACTTGAGGCCAGAGGGTCAAAACAATTATTGTCAATGAAGCTCTTACAGACTGTCCATCAGACACTTATAGCAAGTCGAACCCTATGACTTGTTAGTTGTTTATAAAGACACTACCACGCCATAAAGTGGTTGAAGGACAAACTCAGTAGGTACATTCTTGAAGACTTCCTCCAGTACCTCAACAGTTTTATTCCTGGCGTTTTCATGCCTTATGGACAAGAATCCTTCCTTAGGACATACCACAGAGTGATCTTCATCAAAATAATGAGAACCCGTCAGGTAGACCCTCGAACTGGCCAAGCATACTGCAGAGTAATGTAATATGCAAATGCCTTGATGTGTCATAATGTGAACCAGTTTGAGCTACAACCTCCTGAGCCATTTTTCTTATCATTTTAGAAGATAACTTTGGCAACAATTCATGACGTTGTATTATCTATTCATTGTGAAGACCTCTGGAGATCCGATTTTTTAATTCCTGGATATCACAATCAACAATATCTGCTGATGTATCCTGTGGTTTTAATATGATCTGATAATGATGACAGCTGTATAGAGTCTTGATACTCAGAGGGGTTCTTTGGATATGATTGGTTAGTCCAAAACTTCTTAATCTTGGTGAAAATGTAAGCAGCTCCCTCGCTGCACTATTGCAAGTGTCCTTTTGAAAGAGCTGGAATGAATGAATTTTCTAATGCAACTCTCTACTTACTGTACTTGATCCTCAATGTCGAATATTGTTCTTGATATGCAGGAGTACTTATAAGTCAAATCAAATACAGAGACTGTGTATGTTGTTTTGATTTTGTTTTGCCATTTCTCTCAGTCTGCGAACCTCATAACTCCATCCTTTCACTGTTGCTTATAAAAACCCAACTTAAATTTTAAGATCAAATAGTTGCCACCATATGACGCTCACAGAGTTCAGCTCTATCTATATTACCAGAACACTACTATTAATACTGTTATCCCCAATTACCAAATAAATATTTTTTAGCAAATAAAATATTCTTGGAATCTAAGCGAAACTAGGCGAAGACGCAGGGAAATAAGCCACGTTCACTCAGGAAAGTGAAACCAAAACCCAAATAACTTTTTTGTTTTTTTCTTTAGCTAGTATTGTTATTGAACACCCAAAAGTTCCGAAAGAGTGGGAGTTGAAGTTGACTCTTCTAATTCTTTCAAACGTTCCTCAGTTGTTAAAAGTTTTTAAAAGTTAAAATTAAGTTGCCGTTTTTAACCTAAGAAAAACTGCAATTTGAGACACATGGACTTCTGAGAACAGAGTACGTGAACCAACTATTAAATGTTGAGATGAAAAGTCAACGAACTGAGAGCAAAGGTGGATAAAAAAAAAACATGTCTGTCAGAGGACATACACGCCTACGATAGCAATGGCTACAAGGGGGTGTTAGGAAATGCATCCAGCCTTAGTTTCTAAGCTTCAAGCTGTCTGTGTTTACTACCATTCGAAGGAGATTATTTCCTTCTACATTTTATGTGTCACTATTTGGCCCCATTTATACGAACTGAAGCTGGGGAATTAAGGCTGGATGTTCTTCCTATCACCCCGCTGTGAGTGCGAACGTAGGACCATCACCTCCCGAGTCGAGTACTCTACTGGTCGCGTTACGGTTATGCCATCTAATGGGGATTAAGAATGACACAAATATAATTAATTTCAGTATAATCGTATTTTCGCACTTTTTATTCTTTTCTGACATTCTCTTCGGCATTTTGCTTATTTGTCATTTATATCTCTGTAATTCCCAAGATATACAAAGACAAGGTAAGAAATGGCGTATAATATATCGTATCATAATGT